>JAVGVS010000037.1:2076551-2347890 GCA_032718565.1 Distichodus sexfasciatus | reverse complement strand
ATAACAATAACAATAACAATAACAATAACAATAACAATAACAATAACAATAACAATAATAAATGTGTAAACATTGCCCAAAACTCGGTAATGTAAATCAAATTTTAAAGCGGCTTGTGGTTAGCAAAATGAATTTATCGATTCATTAGATAGATTATTCAGTGTTCCAAGTTTTCCCTTTTTAATTCTGATGAAGTTTATAAATGTGAACCACCGGCTATTATGTCTAACAGACGGTCAGCGAGACTCTATGTCGTGCCAGACACATTCACAAAGAGATTATGCTGGAAGCTTTTTTTCTCGGAGATAAATTTGAACGTAAAATGGTTTACTAACTGAATAATTTGCTTAAATATTAAAATGGTTATGTGGAAAAAACATTTAATATATAATGTACCTATCGATTGTTGTAACTAATTTAAACGCGCAGCTTTCTTAAATTGGACAATCATTTAATCTTTACATTTATAGTATAGTTATTTTGTCACATACTATTTTTTAGGTTTTGTTTTAGGGCAACATGATTATTTCTCTCTTTTTTTCCAGTTTAATCTCTATCATGCATAGTACATTTTTTCCAATCTTAAATCTTTAAACCGTACATATTTTAAACGGCAAAAGTAAATTTCTTATTTCGTTCGGTAATTGAGGGAATTCACTTAAACGATCGAAATTAATACTAGAAATTGATTAATTTGAAAAACAAATCACAATTGTATTTGTGTTTAATTTATATTTATATGCATATGAATGTTTAAAAAAAAAGCAAACAAGTACATGCCATGTACACACTAAAACAACAGCATGTCAAAGCAAAATAAAGATAAATGTTAATGGTAAATTAAATATGGAATAAACATTCAACTGTTACATTAAACAGCAACGTTTCCATGCTACGTTACACTCAAATCCTTAGAAAAACGGCAGCTTTGTAGCTTGATAGAAAATGTGTAGGAAGGAGTGGGTATTTTTGCAGAATGCCAACACCCACTTTCTCGGCATACAATAGATCCAGTGTAATTGCAGAAACATTCAGTTTATTTCTTTCAGTCTTTGAATGAATCCTACTCATTTGAATCCGTTTCTCGATAATGTCTTGTCTCCAAAAACAGAATAAAACGCAGGGTAAACGAATATAGGTTCCAAAAAGTCATTATCCTTTTCGAACATATCCGGTATGAAATTATAATTACGGTCGGTCCAGTTAATCCAAAAACAAACAAAAGCCCCTATATATATTAATTACATTTTTAAGAAATACACGCGTACTAAGTACTGTGCTGTTCCCTTCTTCTTGGCCACATATGATCTAAGAGAGTGTTAGATGGTTTAAATGTGTTCTTAGGGCACGAAGCTGTCAGACCTTTTGGCGAGAAAGATTGATAGCGTGCAGGCTTCCAGGGCTCTTTGTTTGGAATATAAGCAATAAAGTGCTCCTGGCCTACTCCTGCTTAGCAGAACCCAGCTCAGGAAAGCGCAAAACCTTCTTGCTGAAAACTGTTGTGAATTTATATGTTTTTCTTGCATTCATAAATATAAATCCCTTGTCAACCTTAGCTTCCAACAAGCATTATGCAAATCTTCAGTGTTATTATAAGGTCAGTTAAGACAGAAACATGATTTCGTGGTTGCTTTTAGGTGGCTTTTTTCATTAGAATGTCTACTACCGGGCGTTTGAAAAATACATAATTTAATAAACATTTGAAATTCATGGACTAAAATCCAGATTACGTACAAATTGACAATGTGGTGTAGCAAAAACGTCATTATCGACATTTATTAAAGAAGGTCCAAGAATTTAGCAGAGACTCTTTGTTCTTAGCATTTGTTGAAAGGTTTGTGTTGAAACAGTATCCCCCAAAAAGCATGTGAAGCTTAGGGACGCGGGAACGCGCTTGCGCGTGTCAGCGGCTCCGCAGACGTGAACTGTGGACAGGCGTGAACAAATGGTGCGCGCGCTTCTTGTCTCGTGAATACGTGAACAAGTGCGCATGCACGCATCTCGACACATGAACGAGCGCACTGGAGCGCGCTTTTGTTACAAAAGTTGTGGTAATACTCGCGCACAAAGATTAATGGGGTTCTGAGACCGGGACGGTTGGTGTAATGTGGTGAGTTTTTTAATAGTCTGTGGCGTGGCCTATAATCCAATTGGAGTCGGAAACAAAACATGGGAGACAGGAGACGGTGGACATTTACTATTTATGATGGTAACTGATTCAGAAATAACTCTACTTGCTATCTACGGAGCGGCGGACAAACCGGGCATAAATGCGCAAATAAAGTAGCCCGTCCCCGAGAACGAGGCGTTCCTCTTCGACTTTTCTCGATCAATCACACAGACAGTGGCTTCTTTTGATTAAACCCCAAATTGTCATTGGACAGAGGTAATCATGTGACAAGCAATACGGTCCAATTTCAACCTTGTCTCCATGAAAGCAATACTTTAATGGTATCGCGGTCCCCATACGGCCGTAATCAGCAAAATAGTTTTTTTTAAACACACAACGGGGTTTGGATATTTCAATATTTCTTCTCGCGCCACAAATTTGTGAGCGGTGCATTTTTCACTATTTGGAGGAGATGAATTACGAATTCGAGCGAGAGACGGGTTTTATCAATAGTCAGCCGTCGCTCGCCGAGTGCCTGACATCTTTTCCCCCTGTCGGTGATGCATTTCAAAGTTCATCAATCAAGAACTCGACGCTTTCACACTCGACACTGATTCCTCCTCCTTTTGAGCAGACCATCCCCAGCCTTAACCCGGGCAGCCACCCTCGCCACAGCCGGCCCAAGCAGAACCCCAATGGCTCCTGCCCGCTGCCGGCCGCATCCTTACCCCCGGAATACCCTTGGATGAAGGAGAAAAAAGCTTCCAAGAAGAACCAGACCTCAGCTGCATCGACCACTGACCCTGCTCCGCTCTACTTCTCTCCACAAGGTAAACCGGATTTATTATAAATTAGTTTCAATTGCACGTGATTTCATTTTAATGCCAATTAAAATGCTTAAAATTTATTTATTTTTATGCAAGTTCAGAAATGTTGAGAAAAGTCTCTGAAATCGCCACGCTCCCGGCTCACATCACACGTACTGCCTTTGGCTTATTTTATCTGCCAATATAATAAATATTTACTACGCAGTGTGTTTTACGCAACTTCTAAACTCGGTGCGCTACTTGTAGAGCAGAGCATGAATTTTAATATTTGACAGTAATGAAGAGTGATAGATTGGTATTACTCAAGTCGGCAGCTGGCGGATTCATTAATCTTCTCCCGGGCTAGTCCGAACTCACCCCACACACTCACACACCCTCTCACACACATCACTGCATTCTGGCGTCGGGGCTGAAGACACAAATTATTCTAGTGGCTTGATTCCACAAGCGATTTATTGCCTAGTAGAACCGCAGTGTACCTATTTGACAAGTTTGTGAGGTCGCGGCGCGTTGTAAAAAATTGCATTGTAATTAGTGGCATATCAATAATATATAACGCTGTAATGCCCGTCCAGGATCGCCGGAGATTTCTGATGGAGGCAACGGGGCAACTCGAAGGCTAAGGACGGCTTATACGAACACACAACTCCTTGAACTGGAAAAGGAGTTTCACTTCAATAAGTACCTCTGCAGACCTCGGCGGGTGGAGATCGCAGCTCTGTTGGACCTGACGGAGAGGCAGGTGAAAGTGTGGTTTCAGAACAGGAGGATGAAACACAAGCGGCAGACCCAGTGCAAGGAGAACCAGCATGGTGAGGGAAAAATGCCGAGCCTGGAGGAGGCTGGCGATGGGAAAGATTACTTCGAGCAAGCCAACAATGTTTCTGGAGCTCTTTTGGAGAGGGAAAGTTACGCATTCCAGCAAAACACTTTGGCCCAACCATCGCAGAATGGACACAATGGAGATTCCCAAAGCTCCACTGTCTCGAATCTAAACAGTAATGACAAAAATCTGAAACATTTTCCCAACCCGTCACCCACTGTTCCTATCTGTCCCCCAACAATGGCCTCGGACGGCGCATCTGGCCGGGACAATGGAAGTCCTCCGGCCCTGGACGTCTCTATGCAAGACTTTCACGTTTTCTCTACAGATTCCTGCTTACATCTTTCAGATGCCATATCTCCAAGCTTGTCCGAATCGGTGGAAAGTCCTATGGGTTTATCAACGGAGACCTTTGATTTCTTTTCTGAAACGCTCACAACAATCGACCTGCAACACTTGAGCTACTAACTCTAAACGAAGTTTGATCACACGGAAGTCAAAATCGTTCTCACATTGATGGTCAGTGTGTTTTAATTATGACTTTAAAAAATTAGCGGTAAACTCTTAGCCTATTAAATATTCAATTTAATTTTAATGCGTGAATGATGATTTGTGTTCACAGCTCATAAAGCGGAAAGATATTTTTCTTGTTTTATTTTTGTATAATTTCCCGGCAAAGCGCCATATTTTCCTAAAATAAATTTTTACATGTTATTGAAGATGAAGCACTGCGAATTGATTCAAATCCATGTTTTCATTATTTATATTATTTTCTGTATCAGTTCTCATGAGTTTGTTCGACACCAAATGTAATTTGTTTTGGTAATTCTACAAGAGGCAAATTCAGTATATTTTTAGAGCCTGATAATATTGAATAGCATAAATTAAGTGCCACTGAGCTGTTAAAAACATTACAAATGTCCCAGGCCCGATTCTGCAAAACGTCTTTTACTCTTAAAAATAACTTCAACATAGCAAACAACTTCAAGGTCTGGGTAGTTTTATATTAGCATTATTCATATTGATATACATATTACTCATATTGCCTGTTTATTTCCAAGCCTTTTTCCTACGTCTTGATTGTTATACAACTAATGGGTATGTAGACACCAATAAATGTGTAAATAATGTTAACTAAAACGTCATCAAAGAGATCGTTGCTCCTGCTGATGCACAATCTAGAAAATAAACTCTCACTGTATCAGAAAACACCGTGAGTTTTCCAGCCAAGAGCTGTTACATTTAGGAGTTCAGCAATTAAATTTTATAGCCTATTAAACCTTGGACAGCGGGTTAGTGTGGAGGCAGCAGTCTGCGTAATTCAAGCCGCAAACTGCGACTATGCACTGTGAGTTCAACATCACGACTACTCAGATAAAATATGCAGATGTAGTTCCGAAAAGCGCCTTTTCAGATAAAAAGTATTAAGAATATGATTTTATATTTAATTTATTTTTTCACAACCGTAAAATGAATCTATTTTAGACTCGGCTTTCATGCTAGATTGGGTTTTATGGATTTTTTAAAATCTAGAATGAATATTTAAATATGATTAGCACAAATTATTAATTCCAAATGTGTTATAAGACCTCCGCAGAGTTAGCTATATTTTTTTTCAAAAAGTTGGTTATATTAACAAAAAGTTTCAGAAAATCTACATAAAATCATACCCAGATTTAATTCCGGCGGACCAGTCGTATATGAAATAATCGAAGACCACAGTTTTACCATTAGATTTAGAAGTGTTTTATATTATCACTTGTGTGTGTTGGATTTCGCGCGATAAGCAGAAATTGGTGCAAAACCTTTTTTCCCTTTCCAGTTTGTTAGAAACGCTACAAGTGTTGTGTTTTTGAAAAATAGTCCAACCATGCGGTTTAGCATTTTAAAATGTGCTGTAACATGAGGTTTTTGCTCGAAATTAATTATAATATTTATAATTTCTTGGGAAGCCAAATTCGTTAAGATGAGTGGAAAAAAGGAGTAAGATTTTAAGGATTTTGTTTTGAATATAGGCCTACTAGAATTCATACTTACCCCTTTAAGAAATAATAGGACAGGGCAGGACATGACTGAGCTCAGCTTAACTTAAACTGTTAATATCGTTTACTTATATTTATGTGTAGAAATATTTGCATGTCTTGCTCAGGATTGGTCCATTGACCTAAAATTTCCGAACGCCACGTCGCAGTCACGAGGTAAGAATTAAAATGGAAATGAGGTCTGCTGGGTGCCACTCTGCGTTCAGGCATTTAGGAACAGCCAGTAACAACATGCTCCAGAACAAATGTTAGTGTATCGAAAGCTACGGTTTAGATTCACGTCAATCTTTCCAAAGAATAAATATGCCGAAAAATATAAAATTTAACAAACCGAATGTGCAAGCTATTATGTGTTAAGTGCAGGCCATGGCCTACACTGTTGTTGTCTAATCACTGGCCTACACACCCCACAGTGGTCATACTTAGCAACGCCATAGCACTGCGCTTAAATGCAGCACAATTACAATTAAGCAAAAATGATTCGTGGACATATTTATGGCAGGAACTTCACCTTGTCATTACTCATCTCGAGAGCTGTAGTGATTGCAAATGTTTTGAATGCTAATCATTTACACAAGTACCTCATTGAGTATCTGGCTTCTTGGACTGCCCTCTGCATTTATAACTTCTATAAAGTGACCACCAAACTAGAGTAATAGTCAAAGAGATAATCAATAGGAGAAAAATAGATTCAATAGATTAATCAGGATCATGAATAAACCTCTTTTTAGTCAACAAAGAACATTGTATTGAGTTATGCATGCTTTTGTGAACTGTTTATTCATTTGATTTTGCAATGCAATGCAATGAAAGAGTTGATTTAATAGAACTTCAATACACCTTTAAAAACAAGTTAGGTTACTTAAAGGTTTCACAACATGTAAAGTCAAAGCAGCAAAGCAGTGCAGTAGACTGCTTTAAGACTTTGTTTTAAGGTATTGGTGTTTGTGAAACATTTGGGGACCTGATATGTTTGTGGAGAAAATGCCTGGGACCCTCATTCATGCAATTTGCAAACAAGGCCCACAATAGCTGAGGATCTCTTTGTATGTGTTGGTTGACTGTTAGCAAGCTAAAAGTTACAGCAGCACCAGAATTCTGAATAAGTAAAAGAAAGGCATTGTACTTTTTAAGTCGCAGGACACTAGCTGGTAAATACATTTGCATGTTGCAAATTAGAGGTGAGTTTCTAAGAACTGATTTACTGGTAGATTAACTTTGGACTGTGCTCCATTGAACTGAGTTCAGTTCAAATGTCTGTTAAAACTGAAAGTTTAGGCTTAGGTAAGTTGTCATTCTTAAAAAGTACAGTTGGAATTAAAAATATTTATACTGCACAGAACAAACTGTGAGTGTTCAGGTGATGATGCAAGCATACGCAGTAAAACATTTTGCCACTGGGCACTGGGCCAAAATGAAACAGTACAAAAGCAGCAAGACTGATGTAATTGGACAGCAGAATATATTTATTCAACATTCTTTATTAAAGGTGATTTAGAATATGTACACATACAATTAAACATTGTGCAGATAGTTGCTATCACTATTATTTATACATATTCCTGGTGCATTTTTCATGGGTTAAACAGACTTTAGGTTTGCATCTTTATTTCTTAACTCAAAGGTAGGGCTATTTAACTAGGTCAGAGAAACTGCAGCTCAGCATGTTTAATTCCTAATTAGTGGTAAAATCTTTTGCACATTCGATCCTGAAAATTCATAACCATACATTACAATAATTTTATAATTAATAATATTTGTATTATAATTCTACATACAAATAGGATTAGCAATAGCATATGATCATCACAGTTTATTTGATCAACTGCATAAACTACATTGTTTTTATTAACAACATTTCACAGGCAGTTCTTACTGTGTTATGTTCCTGTCATGCCTGTTAAACCTGATCATAAAGTTTGATAGTCACATCTTATGCGCCATAGCCCTAGATTGAACAAGCAACTGTGCAATGTAGTCCGAGTGTCAAAGGACATATGTTGTAATAAGGGATCAAATTCTATTTTGAAGCAATATTTGATTGGTGGGTTTGATGTCATGTGTATACCTCCAGAACTTTTGGAGTATTGAAGGCTTGGAGCTGACCCCAAGAAAACGTTTGCACCTGATTTTTTCAAGAGCACCTTTCTTGTCAAATGTTGCAAGTGTTGCAATGTCAGTGTGGTATAATCAGTGGCTGTGTATGTGGTTGCTTGCAGTGAAAAAACATAAAGTAAGATTTTTTTTCCATTTGCACAAGACATAAAGACAGAAGAGCGCATGGCTCAGCGCAGTGAACGGGAAACCCCCACTGCTGTTCCACTGACGTGGGTTTTTATACTTATGCAGTCATTTAAGCCCAGTGTGGTCAACCTTCAGTTGGTTTCCATGGAAACACAGCCTTTACTTTTGCTGCTCCTTTCGTCATTCCCATGCAAAGCTCGACTTCCCAAAGGCATCACACAAAACCACCTTCATTAGATGGCAGAACAAGCCACACTCTGAGCTCTGTTTCTCCACAGGATGAGAGTGGTGCACTGCATGCTAGATACATATAGAAGACATAGGTTTTACTTGTGATTATGTGGATTCTGAATGCACCTGAGGCCAGAGAATTGAATCATTCCGTTCAATCTTTACTGTCTGTTCATTGTCTTTGTTAAAATTGTATACATGAATTACAAGATATGCTTTAACATCACTAAAATCACTGCAAGACCATCTGTCCAGTCTTTGGTGTCAAGAATATTCCAACAATGTTCCAAGAATATGTGATTCTCTGATCACATGAGATAAAGCATAAAATCCGGTCTTTTAACTAGTTTTTTTCAAATGGTGAGGACATCTAATATATCATCTCAAACATTTACTGGTGGAACATCGCTTTCTTCCTCTTTTTCTCTCTCCCTCCCTATCTCTAAATAAATACATTTTTAAAAAGGTATTTCTTGTATCTGACTTTCACCGACTCATTGGCTGTGCCAGACCTCACTGGTAATTGTATATCACTTTACCATCATTAAAAAGAGATTGCATATGAAAAGACAGAGTTTTCCTTTGAGCATGTCTCATGAATCAATAATGAAGAAATTGCTTCCATAATGCACAAGTATAAAACATTAAACTCTTTGTCTCTGAAGTAGGGACAGACTGGCTCCTGAACCTTGCAAAACAAACATGATGCTAACATTTGCCATACAAATGAGCCATGTCCTTATTATTTCATTGTTTGAGTTATGACATGTTTGACATTCTTGTTTAGTTGAAAATTATGGGTGAGAGTATTTTTAACATGAGACATTTCAACTTGGGGACCTTCAGAATGCAACAGCTGGATGAAAGTTGCTTGCAGCTGTATGTCCCCCATTAGGGCTGAACATGGAAACCCTCTGAAGAGATGTCACCAGCGAAAAGTGTTAGAATTGTAGTGAGATTTAAAAAATTTGGTCTCAGAGTGCACTGAAGAGAAATCTAATGTTTATTCTTCCTTGCTTCATCTGGAACCTCTCAGTGTCTTAGTCTTTCTTTTCAAAATGTCACCATCAAAAGGAAGAGTTGAACTTTCTATGTAAGTTAATTCTAAGCTATTTAAAAACAACACTTGAGCAGCCTAATCCTTTAAAGACTGCAGGGTAAAAAAAACATCTTCATATCCACCACACAGATTTCACTTCACAGGTGCCACTGTACCCTCCAGGTAGAGAGTTACAGTGTTAAGTGCAGATCACATCTGCTGCCTGTGGGCTGAACTGTGCATGTTAGTGACTTCATCCATCTCCACTAAGTGTTTTGAGGACAGAACGTTTCAGAAAGCCTCACACAATAATTTTGAACCTGTATATTTTCTACTTTAAGGCATATAATGGATTTGTGCATGTAATTGCTTTATGGTTTTAACTGAAACAAGTCTTACAAACTTGGGCTAAACTGGAATAATATAGCAATAACAATCACCTTAATAGTCACTTTTATCCAGCATTTGAAATGTGAATATTTGCTTATACGACAAGCTTTGCAGTTTTATTTAGAGTTTACTTGGAGGAAACACTGTCAGACAGAAATCTTATTTAACAATTTTACAAGTGAGTTTTTTAAGTGAGTGATCATTCATCATAGTGAATACACAACAACACAACACAAAGTGCGCCACAACAGCCTCTGCATTTGACCCATCTGCGAAGGAGCAGTGGACAGCTTTTCGGAACAGCACGGCCTAAGACCACATCTTCCCGCCAAAGGAAGAAATAAATAACCCCAAATGGAACTTCCCAGGGATCTTTTTGAACTTTTGTTATCTGCCAAAGGACAATAATTCAAAGTATTTACTTGAAAATATGCATTACTGGATCAGTGCTGCAATAAAAGGTATGGTATTGTATGGTAGATTCACCTTGGTACTATCCATGTCTATCGATAGATCTATCTATCTGTCTATCATGCCATTTATCAATCGTTTTAACTATCTATCTATCGATCCAACTATCGTTTTGAATGCAATCAAATACTGCATATTCAAATATCACATTACACATACACACTCACACACATACACATTCCTCCTCCATAGGTTGGTGCCAGAAGCTAAGACGTGTGAACTGAGGTGAGTCCAGATCAAACAGAGCTGTCCTGGTGGGGATGAGATATGAGTGTTCTGCCCTCTTCTTTTAGAGGTCAAAGGTCACCCCACCTCTTCTCTCCCCCCGCATGCCGGATGGAGCTGTGGCCAGGTCAACTGCCGTTCAAGCACTGCTGAGCAGTTTTAAAGCACAGAGAGTGCCAATTCTCACTACAGATGGCACAGCAGCACTCATACTTTACAACGTATATTCTTTCTGTTTTAAAGTTAAAGGTTTATCCAGAGTGTACAAACTATTTTTAAAAACATAGTTTAAAATGTGACTGGAGACCCTATAGCAATGGTCCTTGCAGCGGTGTGCATGTTTTTCAACCATATTTCTTAACTTAATCTTTTTGTAAGACTTATGTGGTGCATTATCCTGTGAGAACATTATCAGATCATTCATATTTTTCTAGAAAGAGAGGGGGAGATAGAGAGAAAGATTGGGATTGGCTAGTGACAGAGTGCAGGTCTCCTGGCAGGCCATCAGGAGCCATGTACATGGTAGTAATCTCTGTGAAAAAGTGCAGAGCCAGAGTGAGCCAGATGGGACTGGATGTTGGGGGGTTTTGCTGTGGAAATCTTACATCACCCCGAACCATCATCTCATCCTGGGACAAGGACCTCTGAAACAACAGCACTTCTTTTTGGCATCTTCAAACCCCAAGTTAAAATTTTTCCAAAATGTTGGGTAAGAAACCAATATCATTTTAATTCTTATGATATTTGTCTTTTTCTTTCAAAGACAAATTGATACCTCAAAATTAAGCTCTTAAAAACATTCTTTTTTTGTCACTTTTCCAGGTGGTCATAAGTTACCGCTCATGCAGATCATTACTGTTCACTCAATTCTCTGACCAATAAATCATGGTTTTAAAGAAGTATTGGCCTGTTCTTAAAAACATCAGGCCTTCTTGGCTCCTTACTCAATATTTTGAATCCTTGGATTGCTTCCCCAAAATATACTGGTATCAGTACAATTATAATTTAAATGAGATGTCTTTTTCCAAAAGACTAACTTTTTGCATCATCAAGTGTTGCTTGTGTGTCATCTTTCCCAGTCATCTTGACTCAAATATTTAGGAATAAATCATCACAGTGATTTTAAGCTAGAAACGTATGTTCTTGTATGTATGCAATGTCTTGTTTCTAAAAAAAAACCCATCAGACCCTCTTGGCTCCTTCTTCAACTGGAAAGTGACGGTCTTTGTGATAGGATACTCAACTATGGACCAAGTTAAAATCCAGCTCTGTCCTACAGCCAAAACTACCACATTAAGCCCCCGAGCAAGACCCTTAACCCCAAGTCGCTCCAAGAAGCATGTCCATGTAACAGTTTCTTAAAAACACCAGGCCCTTCTTTAACTTACTGGTCTCTTGAATAGCTTAAAAAATGACCAAAAGTAGTGTAAGAAAGTAGTACAATTATAATTAAACGGCACGGTGGCGCAGTGGTCAGCGCCGCCGCCTCACAGCGAGAAGGTCCTCAGTTCAATCCTGGGGTCTTTCTGTGTGGGGTTCGCATTCTCTCCCCGTGTTTGCGTGGGTTTTCTCCAGGTGCTCCAGATTCCTCCCACAGTCCAAAACCATGCAATATAGGTTAATTGGTGACTCTTCCTTGACTCCATATGGTGTGAACGGGAGTATGACTGTGTGAGTGCCCTGTGACTTGTTGGCGCCTGCCCAGGGTTGGTCCCCGCCTTGCGCCCATAGTTCCCGGGATGGGCTATGGTCTCCACGACTCTGATAGGTATAACGGTACGGATAATGAATGAATTAACGTATTAATTACTTAAGCTAAAAAAAATTCAACTCACTAATAATTTTTAATGAGGATGTCTCGGGATCCGTATGCTTAGGTCACAATATTTTCCCAGACATATTGGCTTCTGCTTCACCTTCTTTCCCTCTTAAAAACATTTAAAATGTACACAAATATAGAAAAATAAAGCAGTATAATTATACCTCTAATTAAAATAAAGTGTGACTGTACTTGCTTCAAAAAATGCATATAACAAACTTTGCTTTTTGTCATTTACTCATGCAAAACCAATGGCACTCAGATCATCTCACTGGTTTATGGGCGTACGCTCCAGCTTCTAATGAAATCCCAAATTCCAGGTCAGTTTTTTTACTCAGAAAAGTGAACAAACGCATGTCACAAAGTTTAGTGAGGGTAAAAATGAGCGTTTAACCCTTTTTGGCCTCGTTTGATGTGTGAGTTCTTTTCCTCTTTCTCTCTCGCTTCCGTGTCCCTCTTTTGTGAGGCCACTTGAAACTTCCGTGTTTCGAGGCTCCTGCGGCTGGAGAGCGACTCGGCGCCGGATCGCCATGAGGCAGACGCTGGAGGATTTCATCTCGCTCGTCACAGGTACGGTGGGGCGGTGAGGAGACAGAGCTGGAACACGCCGGCTTTCACACACAACTCTAGCGTCGAGTCCAGTCGAGTCGTTTTTCTCACGAGTCTTTTTACGGTCATTTGGCCGAAAAGAGGAAGTTGAAAGCTTTGATGGATGATGTGTGTGTTGGGAGAGAAGCTGCTGCTGCTGCTGCTATAATAACACTAAACAAACACACGCTCGTGAAAGGAATTTAATTCTGAAACGAACTGGCAGAATTCCGATAACACACTTTTACACCAAGCTTCTAACTTGTGTGTTCACTATATGTTTGTGTCATAAATGGGTTTTTTTTAAACAGTGAAAACGACTCTTTAAAAAAACTTTACTTTTTAAAGGAATTTATCCAAAGTAAATTCAAAGTAGCGTGGTTAGTGTGGCTTTGAATTGTATTAATAAAGGAAATACGTCTTCTTTATTTATGTGCATCTTATTTCATGTCATAAATGAAATGTTTAGGCCCCCCAAAAAATGTAACAAGAAATGTAATAATATGTGCTTTCAGATTTTGACACTTTTCTGACTGACGATCTGAAAAATGAGAACTTGAGTAAGAAAGCCAAGGAGAGAAAGGATGCTTTTATCAAGAGGATTAAAGATCTCAGAGTCCGGTATGAAGATAATTGTGTTGACCTATGACACATAATAAATCTGGACATAAAGAAATTCTTCGCCTATATTGATACTGGCCAAATTTAATTATGTCTCTCTTTCCTTACAGCTACTCTCAGGAGTTTAAGGAGAAACGTAAGTTTTTGATTGCATGTAGCTCTGTGTGCTTGATAGATAGACGAGGGGGAGGGGGAGCTTACAGAAATAGAGAAGTTGAGAGTGGATCTGTGGTCATCTACATGTTCCGCCTTTTAAAGCTGAATGTTCATATAAAAGGTACAAATCATCTATAAACAAATCATATATGTACCCCTAAAATGGGTGAATGCTTGAGGCCTGCTCTAATATTTAGGAATCATAGGATGCTGTGTTTGGCCTTTAAATTAGATGAACTTACTTAGGTTATCTTTAGTTCTTCTAGGTCAAGCGCAATGGAGGAAGTAGATAAGAGCTTGCGTTGGCTATAATTGCAACCCCAATGCAACAGGGTATGCACTTTTACCTTTAGTGGTCTGAGTTCAGGAAATGCTATTTACATTCCTATACGCATACACTTACAGTATATGCCTCAGAAAATTGGGGCCTTTTGCTTCACGAAAAAAGTCATAAATTTCCATTGTGGTTATATTTCGATTGCTGTATTTTTGAGTTGCTTTATTCAGCGGCTGTCTGTTAAAAACGGCTCATAAATTGTCGGTGTAGATCTTTTACTGGACTAAAATGTCTGCATCTAATTTCTATAATAATCATATTCAACAATGCCAGCAATATGAAAATGGCCAAAAGCAGTTTGTAAAGCCTCGTTCCATTTGCACATATTTCCCTAAACAGGGCATCATGATTTCCTGAGGTGTTTTTTTTCTCTTAAGAGAATGAAAAGTTTGGTGTAACAGGTGCATTTTGCCCCTTGCGCTACATTTGTTTATGCAAAATCCATGCAAATTGTTGTGTGTTTTGTGTGTGCGCGTGATTTGTTCTATTGTAATTTTCCATGCAATACCGGTTTAAGGAAATGAATACTGTGTGCCTTTCGGGCATGACATTTAATTCTGAAGATATAGTCGGATTATGTGAAGGATTTCTCCCACCACGTTGCATGTGAAAAAAGGGAAGATTTAAGCTTGCCGAATTCTATTTCGCCCAACCTGGTTTGATGAGATGGTGTAGATGCTGTTTGCTTACAAATGTCCTGATGAAGACTTTGTCATGTAGGAGATGAAGAAGGAGACGAGTTAGATGAGGCAGACAGCAACAACGACGGCGGCTCGCTGCACTCAGAACGTGTCGATAGGGACGAGGATACAGCGTATGACGGTGAGTCTCTTCCTTTTAAGAATCTTGAATGAACCTGCCCTGGAGGCTTTGGTTACCATTCGAAAAAGACACACTGAAATAAGCAGCAGGTCTTCTAATATAGGCCAGGATTTCTCTGTTCTTTCTTCTTCTGTACTCCCCTTCTGCGGTCTTTGGGGGCAGAATAAAAGTACATGAAACAACAGTGAATGGGTGTAGTATCCCAGCAACAAGGCTTGGGAATGACTAGAAAGCAAAGGCGTCAGTGACCGAGAATTCCTTTTGTCCTGGCACCAATGCTTTATGACATGAACCTCAGACAATGACGCCCACAGCCAATGTCATTTCAGTGCCCCGTTTTTTTTGTTTTTATTGGGCCCTGCAAAGAGAATCCTACTGCTTATAGTCGGACCAAGGAAAACAACCATTAAATCCAGTGTATTTTCAAATCGGGCTTTGCTTCTTATCACATGAGCCATTTGTGTGCTTTAGCATCATGGCTGGAGCATGCAAATGGACGTCAGTGGTTGTGTGTGAGCTTGCCCATCTGTAAGTGTGATTTTTTTTTTTGGTCTGTATTTGTGGTTTAAATATCTGTGTGTGTGTGTGTATGAGTGTGCATGTGTGTGGGTGTGTAGGGCCGTTGTGTGATTTTTACAGCCTTCGAGCACAGGGGTGTTTTATAGGCCCTTTTGCCCTCTGTCTGCCTGATAGCACAGCTGCTCCTGCACCCAGGAGAAAGTGGTTTGAGTCTGTGCTGCATTTCAGGGATGAAATTTGGAGATCAGACTGGGAGAAGAAAGAAATAAATTATCACTTGGCCTCTCCTATCTGACAATTAACGATAAGCAGACTTTTATAAACGTTATATTTGGCAGAACATCCTGTAAGCATAAATTAATATTTTTTGGCCAAAAAAAGTCTTCTGCCAAAATGAATATTTAAAAAACACCACCTAGATGAAGTTAAATTTAGCAGTAAAGCATGAAGCAGTCTTTCTATCAGCCTACAGACAAAACCACAGACACGGAAGCTAGGAAAACAATGCATGCTTCTTTCGCATTGCTTTTCGATGATTATGAATTATGCAGAATACAATGAGCAGAAACATGGCTTTACCTTTCGTGAGCTTTGCATACATTAAATGAAATTATTTGCTTGCATGGCGTTATGTAAATGACAAAATTTTCATGTCTTATTTACTGGTTCTGTGTCACTTTATTGTTGTTGCACAAAAACGGCCTGTGTGTCCTATTCATTTACTGCATGCTGTTTCTCATGCCTCTTTGTGGTCATTTGTGATGGTGATCTGGAAGTTGCTCTCAAATAAGACTTCATTCCTCATCTGCTTCGTCACTGCCACTCAACTATGCAAACAGTGGAAAATAAGCAACTGGCTTAGGACGATTGCCCAGTTTTGCAATGCAAAAGAAAGAGATGCATTCACTCAGCATTCCGGCACACGCCAAACCCCTCTGAGAGTTTAGCTTCATCCGGTCTGTTCAAAAGGGACAAACCAAGACGCACAATGCATGATTGAGTAAGATGAGTTCCATTCTGGTATCGATTTTTAGAAAGACAACAACAGACCCAGTTTAAAAAGCTTTCATTGGAACCCAGCAGATGAAACCCTGAGACCTGTACAAACAACAAGACTTGTGTTTTCTAAGTCTTGTATGTTGTTGTTTTTTAGGGATCCAGCAGGCCCCTCCCGTAGCAGCACAAGATCTCCAAGCTGTTTTCAAGAGTGGCTACCTCGAGAAACGCAGGAAAGGTGGGAAGCTAACAGGACCTTGACCTTGAGTACATGCTCCTTTTTGTTTATTTTTTTTGTAACCTGTGAACATCACTTTTGGTAGATCACAGCTTCTTTGGCCCCGAGTGGCAGAAGAGATGGTGCGCCCTAAGCAATCACACGTTCTATTACTATGGGGGAGAGAAAGGTAAATTCTGTTGTTTTAATAAAGGTTTTTGGTTTCGTAAGACATACTAAGCTTGCAACCGTCCCACTCAAGACAAAATACATATCTCAACTTAAAGCTCAAGTAATTGCTGTATCGACTATAATTGTGAGAAGAATAGTAGTTCCAACGCCATCAGAATAATTGTTGTTTTGTCATTCTGACATCAGATAAACAACAGAAGGGAGAGTTTAACATTGAGGGCTACACTGTGAAAATGAACAACAACTTACGAAAGGATTCCAAAAAGGATTGTTGCTTTGAGATTTCGGCGCCCGACAGGCGTGTTTACCAGGTACAGCTGTCTCCCACGTTCTGTTTACGCTCAGCTTCTGTTAACAGTAATATACTCTATGTTATGCACTGTATTTGAGGCTATTATTACCAAAGATAATTATTACTCTTTGAATGCGTTTCCCTCCTTCCTCCTAGTTCTGCGCCTCCACGCAGAAAGAGGCAGAGGAGTGGGTGGAGCAGATCAGTTTTGTGCTAAGAGGTGAAGATCTGTGTTGTTTTGATATGTTGTGTTTATAATACCGATTGTATCATAATCTCATTCCTGGTAAATGGAATAGTTTCAGATCTTCATGTAAAATATTATTTAGCACATTTGTCACGTTTTATGCATATATACTGTACATACTTGGTATACACATTTTACTATTTTAATATACATTTCTTAACAAAGTTTCTTAATTACGAAAATATAGGATATAAAAGCATTGTGGTCAGTGACTAAGCAGTTCAGATTTTAAGCTTAGCATCCAAACTGCTGGGTGGAAAAAGTTGTCCTGGAGCGATCTGATTTCTAAAGGCAAAGTTGCAAAGTTTTTCCTGCGACAAAAAATGCATATCAAGTACATATTACAATACTTATCAGTACATTTTGCATCGCTGTGTTACTCATTTGCACCTCTGCGCCCATGCCTAGATATGGACGGCATCATTCCGCTGGAGGAGGATCAGGAATGTTACGACGACTGTGTACCTCTCAAGGCAGCCAACATGGCCGAACTCATTGACGATGACATCTACGAAGAGCTTCCTGGTTTGCCTTTTTAATCTCAGGGTTAATGTTTAGCTCAGGACCTTGTGTAAACTATCCAGAATGCCACCATACACGAACCCCCTCATAAAATTCCAGTGCTGCTTTACTTTCTATTGTGCACTTACAGTACATCATATCAATATTATCACCTATCCCATGCCAAAATTTTCCCCTCCTCCCGCTTTAAGTAAGACAGTCATTTTTCTTTTTTTAATCTGGGTCTCTGTTGCCTCATTGCCTGTTCCCTTCCTGTCTTAGAGGAGGAGGAGAAACCGGTGGTGGAAGCTGCCAGCAAACCCGCCATTGCAGCTCCAGTGACAGGTAATTACACTGAGGCCACCAGGCCTGTCCTCGCTCCCCACAATCTTTCAGTGCTCTTGCCTAATGCTGCTCGTCAGAGATCGGCTCTGGTCTTTTTGCCTACTCGCTTGTGTGAGTTGCATTTTTAAAAATAATAATAAAATATAATAAAAATGGAGAAGAAATAAAAACAAGAACAATTCCGATAGAATATCGAAATAATAATAATAGTCATCATCATCGTCATTTATATAGCACCTTTCATGCATATAAATGCTGCAAAACTCATTCACCAAATCAGCAACGAAATAAGCAGGAGATAAGTTGGAGAAAGGTGGGAATAGATAAGTGAGGAGAAGGAGGCAAGAAAAGGGTGAAGTGAAAGAAAGAGATAAGAAGAGGTGGGCTGGATAAGTAGATGGATGGCTGGACGGATGTGTGGGCGAGGGAGGTAGATGGGCCGGGTAGAATAAAGCCGGGGTCGTTGGTGGGAAGGTTGTCTGGACTACAGGAAACCAGCTGTAGAAAGACAGGTCTTAGGAAACGTTGGTCTGCTGTTATCACTGTTATTTCCAGTCATAATTACAGTTTTGTAGACCTGAATAGCAAGATGAGCCTAATAATGAGCCTCTAATCAAAATAAATTGCCAGGCCTTAAAAATCCTGCCTTTTTGCATTCAGCGGACAATGATTTGATTCATTTCATGGAGCAAGTGATCAATATGAAACTCAATCACTTCCGTTCATATCATATCAAAAAGCAACCAAAATATAATTTGAAATTTAAATGTAAACAAGCTGTCTTCTCTTTTAAAGGCTCTGCATTATACCCTTTTTTTCAACAAGCTAAAATAGGCCTATGGGGCTGTGGTGTAGACAGCACGGAAGATAAGCCACATGGATGCTGCTAACGGACCATCCATACAGCCGTTCATGTTCAACACATGTTCAACACAACACTCCACCCGTAGACTTGTTCATTGCGATTCCTACGCTAGCGCCTGCGAGAAAACATGGTGGATTAGGACGCGCTAGCAGTTCTACCTGATGGGCAGAGATTCTCTGATAGGAGGGTGGAGTTATTCAGATGTCCCCTGCTTGTGATGTAGAAGTAGGGGAGAAATCTAAACGGCTCGTTTAAGCACACGATTTCTGAAATTCGTAAATTAAATACTAACACAATCCACCATTTTTATCAAACTTGCAGTGTGTGTACAGGCAGTACAGACCCTAATGGATGTTCAAAGAACAGAAAACATGAATTTTTACATAATATGGGACCTTTAATAAAAATAGACCTTCTGTTCAAAATAAACTAAGGTTACAGTATGTCTGATGCCTGATTTTGGACTGATGCTATGGACTCGTTGACCTTTGAATCGATGTATCAGTGTGTATTGATGTATTGTTACACACATTTGCCATAGATTTGAACCACAGAAGACTAACACACAACTTGTAACGCTAGTGTTTAACTATAGTAATTAGGTTAACTAAGAGCTGCAGAGGAAAACGTTGAATTTATCGAAGCTGTTTCATCCAGTAATGCTTAGTATTTGTTTTCACCAGTGAAGGTTGAGAGTGTTTCTTTCAGAGTCATAAATTTCCATCTTCCCCAAGGTGGATTCAGTCTTGCAACGGTTAAAGAGAGCGCAGTGATGCAACGAGTGTACGCCGTGTACAGATGGTATAAGATGCTTCTTCTGCTAATTCTAAACCAGAAACACCTGGGAGCTAAAAATATTCGCCTTTGTACAGAGAGAAAATAATAGTATTTTTGTAACAATGTAGAGTTTAGCCAAACTATTTGTAAAAAAATAAAGCTACAGTGTTTTAGAAGTTGCTACACTACTGATAAGCTACTGAAAAAAGTATGTGTCACAAATTTCTGTTAGCTATTCCCCAACACTTCACACAGGTGTCAAATACACAAAGCAGGGATACCTTATATTTATGTTGTAATAACATTTTGATCTACACATTGTTGACACTGTGTTCTGCTGTAGCGCAGTGTGATTGGTCGGTATGGGGTTTATAAGAGGTTTTGTCGGAGAGCCCTGTGCGCCCTGCCGGGCATTGGCAGGAAGTGGAGCGGAGGGCTTGCCAGTGGTGCGCTGTGGCCCTCCCCGGCCCTCTGCTCTCGGCTCACAGCGCAGGAAGTCCTGCTGACAGGAGCCATGGCTCAGGCAGGATCTCGTGACAGATGCTTAGGAAAAGAGGCCAGCTAATGCAGCCGAGCAGTGGCGTTTTGCTACAACAAAAAAAGACCTGCTTACAGCTACTGCCATGGTCTTACGCTCAAGATGTTCAGACATTTTGCAAAGTGCGGCTGTCTCAGATTTGCCGTGGGGGATAATGGGTTTTTTTGTAGTTTTTTTGCATTGGCTTAAAGGTGTTAAATGTTTGACTCACTCTCAAGTGCCATGAAGGCTTCTTTCAAAATGCTTGATAAAGGAAGTCGCTTCTTCCAGCTGGAAAGACTTTATCTACAAACTGAAATGCAAGATCTCATTTAGCTTTCCAGCTCGACTGCATTTGTTCATTAGTGACTGCATTTACTAGTGATCTGATAAGTTGAAGTGTTTACGCTGCAATACAGCTTAATCAGCTTTGATCTTATCAGCACTCTAATCAATCATGGTTCATATAATTGACTTAAGATTTCTTTTCATTGTTATTCCTTTCCAGATCTGTAAATCTGAGTCTAGTGCTGTCTATGTAGCATCTTATAGTAATCAGAGAACTGTGTTTAGGAGTCTGCCAACTGTGTTTCTGCTGTGCTGTGTGAGCCTGCTGCTCTTTTGGATACTCCCTTTTGCCGTGTTAAAGTTTTGCTCTCTGCTGCCCACTGCTGGACATTTTTTCCTGACAGTATGCATTCTCTTTAAGTATCTGTAAGCTGCTTTATTTCCAGTTAAATGTGTTTAGTTCTTTAGCCCTCCAAGATTTCGCCGTCCTTTTTTGAGTTTGTCGCGGCCTAAAATGTCTGATTTTGTGGCAACTTTTCAAAAAAGAAAAAAAATGAGATAAACGTTGCAGTGTTTATCTGCGTTTTGTTGCAATAAAGTTCTGGGAGCAAGTCAAAGTTGCAGAAAAATTGCAATTTTGTCCCCTTCATAATGATTCTTTAATAATTAATTAAAATAAAGGAGATAAATCCACTAGTATTTTTACGGACCTTTAATCATTATTGCAAGGTAAATGTGAGGCGTTTTTATCACACACGTTTTCTGTGTCGTCTAAACGTAACAAGGGAGTGAGTTTGCTGACGTATGGCTCAACGTTTTGCAAGAAACAATGATGGGTCAAAAATTGCTGAAAAGTTGCGATAATTGGTCAAAATTGCACGGTAGTAATGAATTCTCAGGGATTGGCGGGATTTGCGTTAATAGCTGTGATCCTGAAATCCTGGAGCGTCTGGTTTTTAATGTGACAGTTGTGAAATACTTAACACTTCTCAGAGATGGACTGCGGTGAATGATAAACTCGTTGCCTCTGCTAAATTGCTTCTCTCAGTTCTGTGAATATGCACTCTATGAAATTTCTAACCTATCACTTAGCGGTGCCATTATTGATGTGAATAAAACGCGTGAATCTTCTTTCTTATCTCTTCAGTTGCGAATAAGGCCACAGACTACAAGAACTACTTCCAGGGTTTGTGGGACTGCAGTGGAGACCAACCTGATGAACTCTCCTTCAAAAGAGGAGACGCCATTTACATTCTAAGCAAGGTACGACTGCAGACAGAGCGCTGAATGTGAAGGTCTTGTAGATTATGTATATTGATCTGGCTTCTATGAGTATTTATTGGCTGTAAATTTTCAAGCCAACATTGCTTAGCAAGACCCAGGAGTAATGGTGCTTTGGTATGAGAGTTTAAAATTGCTAGTGATCAAAATTGGAGAGGGTAAAAACCACCTTTGAGATCTTGAGCAAGACCCTTAACACCCAAGCTGCTCCTGGGTTTATAAATGCCAATACATGCTTTAAATGTATGTTTGTGCGAAACGTAAAGTCAGGACCTGATCTGTGTTTTCTAGGAGTGTAATGACGCATTGAAATATTGATCAGTGAGTCCATAGCATTGATCCAAAATGAAAACGTCGACCAGACATCATACATCTTGTAATGTCATTTTATAACAGGAGGTCCATTTTTATTAAAAGAAAAAAATTGTTCTTCATTTAAATGTCTGGTGGAGTTCAGGAGTAAAAATGTCAAAGGACTTTTTAGTTGCTTTTTGGGATTTTTATATGAATGGAAGTGATGGTGTTAAATCATCATATGATATTGTCGAATATTGAATCAAATTGCAATCGTATTGTGGCAGACTTTGTGATCCGTGGTCTGTTGGATCGATTGTAATATCGCATCATGATGAAACTTGTCATTTACACCCCATGGTGATTACTTTTTCCACCTTTAACTTAACAGCAACATTTTATGGATAAGATTGTAGATGGAGATTGTCAAACAGTAATGTGTGTGTACACTAATGCATTGGGCAGCTTTTAGAATACTGGCTTTAAGATTAGTGCTTTATGATGGCAGAAGTACAGTTCAGCTCCATGGAGGTTAGACTGAGATGAACCTTCTCCCAGTGTGCGCTGATGGGATTAGTCTTGTCACTGCGGAAACCGCCTTGGTGCTTTTGGCCCCGGGCGTAGCGTGCTGGCAGCCGACGGCGTTCTGCCACCTCCACTTCTCCCTCCGTCGCCCTTGCAGGTTTCGGCAGCCTTCTGCAGGGAGACTGGCTGCCATGTTAAGTTAGGGCCACCCTCTGCAGACCTTCAACATGGCTACATCAATTTCTCTCACTAGTTTGTGCCTCTAATGCTGGTTTGTGTTCTCAGGAAGCTCGGAATCCACATCTAGATTTGCACCAGGTGTGGTAGAGAGGGACTTCCTGTACCTGTCAGCTGTGATGTGAGGGACAAACTGTGCAAAGCCCAGTTCTGAGATTTTGGAACTGGCTAATCTTTAGGTTATGTTTTACCAGAAATATTGCTTTCGGGGATTGAAATTCTCCGTCGCTACAACGGATTTCCGTCAATCAAATTCAAAGGCATATTTGAGATAAATTCAGATCCGATGAGAATTTTAATGAATTTAAATTCAAATCTTCCCTTATATTACAGACAAAACAGACAAAACAAAAATTTCAGCAAATAAATAACAACAAGCAGCATGCTACTCACAATACAGCCATTTACTGATATTTTGTAATGTTTATTCTGGAAGCTTGTCCATCACATTATTTTGAGTCGTGAGCGAGGGAACGTGGGAAATGTAGTTCTCTCCCAGAAAGGCCAAAAGCAGCTCATTTTTGTAGGCCAATATGAGTCCTAATTTAATTAATTGATTAAAATCAATTAAATTAAAATAAAAAGATACACACTTTGAAATATTCCAGCTTTAATAGTTGAGCATATGTATAGTACACACTTACAGTAATTGTTCATAAATCATAATCCAGTCAATTTATCAGTTAATCATTTGTGATATTGATAGGAGGTCATATCAGCCCTATTTTGGCTCCTGTTTTACCAGAAATTAATTTTTAATTAATTTTTCTCCTATGCTAGACATACCACTGGCCTTTATCTGAATTTTTCCAAATCATGGACTCGTTTATTAACCATTCTTAAGTAGAAATATATTCTTAAATCCCACTTTCACAGTTTTCACCAAGATTCTGACATGTTTAGGTAAGAACAGCATTTTTCAGTTCTGCTGTGGTATAATGTTATACTACTTAGAGGTCTTAACGTTCTTAAGAAAGGGGTCGGGGTGGCGTAGTAGTTAGGACACTTGCCCATGGACCAAGATGTTGTGGGTTCGAATCCTAACTTTGGTACTATCATCATCATCATCGGTCCCCGAGTAAGACCCTTAACCCTAAGTTGCTTCCTGTAATTTGGAAATGTACGTCGCTACGTATATGTACGTCAGAGTGTCTGCTAAATGCTGTAAATGTAAAAACAAATTTAAAGGAAACCATAAGAAAATATTGCTGAGTAAGGCCCAGTGTTTGCATCCCTTCACCATTAGTTGCATTTTCTGTTTGGACCGGTTGGCCTTTTAAGCACTTTTAATATATGCTGAAAGAGCTTTCGGTCGAATAAAAGGAGTCGGCAAGTGCTTTATGTAAGCCTCTGAACTTTCCTCTGTTCATTCGTATTCTCCTCAAAGCCTCCTGCAGGGGAGACCGAGGGCATACATTAGTCATCTCTGTAAAACAAGATAATGTATCATCGCGAGAAGTGCCGATGACGCCCCATATTCAGAAATGTCGAAAAATCCATAATTCTTGATGGGTGTATATATTGCATGCCAGTGGGGAAATCATCCCATTCTGCTGGAAGTCAGCGACTTGTCAGATTATGACAGAATGTGAGACTGAAGGAGAGGCAGCAGTGAATGCATTTGGAGTGTTTTTAAGACCAAGCCTGCCACCTGCTGGCTGCCAATGGTAATGCAATACACAATTTTTCTTGTGTAGTGCATGTCCTAAAATCAATTTCTGGACATTTAAGGGCTGCAGTCATAAGCATAAGCAGTCATGCACGCATAATAATTTCCGTAATGTGTTATTTTAAATGAGTTATTTTGCATGGCGTTTTCTTCAGGTTTAACCATGGAGACTTGGAATAAACCAAGTAAAAAATCTGCTCACAACAAGATTCAAGATTTGTCTTTACACAGTTATACGAGTACAACAAGATTAACCATGTAGACTTAGAATAAACCACATTTTAAAATTTTGTTTTCAACACTCAAGATTCTTTATTTGTCAAAGTCAAAAAGTCAAAGTAAACTTTATTGTCATCTCTGCTATATACTGTACAGATATACAGAGAGACGAGACGAGACGACGTGGCTCCAGCTTTTGCAGTGCAATAGGAAATAAAGAACAAGGAACAAATAATGCACACAGAATAAACAATATATAAACAGAATACACATACATACATCTACAACAAGTAGTGAAATGTACCCTGATGCTTCCTAGGCTGTGCAAATTAAAATGATAGAAATTATAAATGAAGATCAGAAAAAGTTCAAGAATTAACAGATGAAGTTGTTTTCCGTAGTCTGGATGTCCTTTTTTAAACTTTAGCTCTTTGTGTAAATCCCTTCGCCCCCCTTTTTCCAGCTGAGGTGACCATAAAGCCGGTCTGGCTTTAGTGTCCAGCTGTGGCTTATGGCCAATTCTGTGCAGTCTGGAGCGCAGACTAGAAGGGCTATTAGTGGTCAGGCTCTTTCCCCTTGGCCATGCAGCAGCTGCAGCTGCCCCTGCCCCCCTCTCCACTATTACCCAGTCTGAGCCACAGTCACTCTGAAAGGGTATTGACCATCAGACCAGGGGGAGGTGTTAAGGCCTTAAATCACCCCAGACAGACAGTGGAACGTACAAACACACACACACACATTTCAAAGCGAACGCCAATGTATTAAAGTGAGGTTGGTGTAAGCCTGGGCAATAAATTAATTGTTACTGACATTTGGAACCTCTAATCAACGTAATCTGGCCGAGGACGGTTATTTTTTATTATTTATTAAATTAAAATTCTGTTAATATTTTCCCCAGTGTGTTAATATACCGTCCCCTTAAAACTTATTACGTGTACTGTCACGTGAGTCCGCCCCGTCCAGTGTGTGACAACATCTGTAAATGTTTTATTAATCACAATATTGATTTGAGATTGTATCAGCCAGCCTTGGCTTGATGATGCATTAAGGCACATTTCTGTTAAAGACACAGGCGGCTTGCTTTGCACCTTAATGAATGATCACCGTTGTTACACATTTCTTCCCATAAATGATGTGAGCAGAAATATCAATATTTATGAAGCTCTTGTAGGAGCGAATTTCTAAATTACTTCAGACTTTTTTTTATTTTTTGCATGATCAACTCATCGGCTAATTAGCAAGCATTTCTGCGTAATGCATTAGCCATTAGCTGCCGTGCATTAAGCAAACCTCGTTGTCTGAACTCGTCCATGTTCCGCGAGCTCCAACAATAATGGAGTCGCTGGCCAAACGCCACGTTCCACGCAGAAGCCTTGGAGTCGGCTCCTATGGATGGAAATGAAAATACATGTGCTCGTGTGGCGTCGCGTCCATGTGGGGCTGCTGGGAATGTTTTGAAACAGTGTGGGGTCTGCTCTCTTTTTCCCATCGCTGTCTCCCTCATCACACACGCCTGCTAATTTGCGAGCACGGCCTCTCCTGCACACACGGACACTGAGAGGGCGTTGATCACGGGGAGCGGCCCTCAGCACCAGCCGACCGCCTTGTCAATGAGGTGTGGCTGTTTTCAAAGGACGTCTACAGGAAGCGTTCCCTTCACCCCCAGACCACGCTTGCTTCCTGAGACACCTCCCACAGCCTGGACAACTGTGCCGATCTCTCTCTCTCTATACATATATAGCACTTTGTGTGGGGTCCTCCACTTTTCACACCCTCAGTCTAAGGTGGATGCATAATTGCAGTTTTGTTTGACCTTTCCTAATTTGAGACACACGTGGTAAACCAGCTTCTAACATTTTCACAATTTTAGGATTGTTATTTTCAGTTTGTCTTATGTATTTGCATTTATTGACTAGGTATACATATCGTACTGTGCAAAAGTTTTAGGCAGGTGTGGAAAAATGCTGTAAACAAAGAATGCTTTCAAAAATGGAAGTGTTAATCATTTATTTTCATCAATCAACAAAATGCAGTGAATGAACAAAAGAGAAATCTAAATCAAATCAATATTTGGTGTGACCACCCTTTACCTTCAAAACAGCATCAATTCTTCTAGGTACACTTGCACACAGTTTTTGAAGAAACTCGGCTGGTAGGTTGTTCCAAACATCTTGGAGAACTAACCACAGATCTATAATCCTATAATCCTACAAAATAATATAATGACTATAATCCTACAAAATCCCTGACTTTGTGCAAGTGTACCTATAAGAATTGATGCTGGTTTGAAGGCAAAAGGTGGTAACACCAAATATTGATTTGATTTAGATTTTTCTTTTGTTCGCTCACTTTGCATGTTGTAAATTGGCAAAAATAAACCATCATTATTTATATTTCTGAAAGCATTCTTTGTTTACAGCATTTTTTCACACCTGCCTAAAACTTTTGCACAGTACTGTAGATCCAATATTTTCCAGTCGTGATACAGATATCCAGACTTCAGGTATTGGCCGATACTGATCACCGATCTGTTACCAGTATTTTATTACTGGGCCGCATGTCTCACTGGGTAGTAGGGCCTGGGAGCATTCTGTTATGTGGAAGCCAACATCAGGCTCAACCATTGCTTTATTATATTAGTAGAGGTGTGAACTTTCACTGGTCTCACGATTTGATTACGATTATTAAGTCAGCAATTAGATTTGTTACGATATCTTGATGCATCACTACGCAACCCATCAATTTTCTATATTACTTCACATTACACGTAGAATGGGCGTGGATCTTAGATTGTGCAGCCATAGTTGCTACTGTGATGTTCTTTTTAACTATCATTTTTATGCCGCACCCAGATCACCGCACTATGTCATTATGATATAATTTAGGGGTTTTCAACTGCTTCTGTCCCAGGGACCACCACTGTACACAATGCACTGTGTTCTGACAGAATCAACATTAACATTTTTCAGCAACTTGAGCTCCGCTGGCTCTTCTATCAATATTTGATCAGTCAACTCAGCTCCCTGCCCGTCGCTGGTGCACCAGTTTTCATTCCTTGACCCACTTTTCGTTGCTCCTGACCACTGCACAGTGGGAACATCCCACTAGAGCTGCAGTTTTGGAGATGCTCTGACCCAGTCATCTTACTATGACAGTTTGGCCCTTGTCAGCATCGCTTAAATCCTTACACTTGCCCAGTTTTTGCTTAAAACACATCAACTTCAAGGACAGAATGTTCTCTTGCTGCCTAATACATTCCACTTACTGCCAGGTGCCATTGTGACCAGGTAATCAATATTATTCAGTTCACCTGTCAGTGGTCATAATGTTATGGCTGACTGGCGTAGATCTTGATACATGCACAAAGAAAATGAGAGCCAGAGGGTCAACCTCTTTTCACTAGAGCTAAATAAATCCAAAATGTATCAAGCCTGCTCTAGTCTTTTAAGACACTCCTGGTCGAGCAGACCGCTTCAGAGCTTCAAATGTATCATCTGTTCTGGTCTGAGGCAAACCACGTCCCTCTTAGCCTGCCAAGCAAGAACTGGCAGAGGAAGGGGATGGATGGATGGAGGGCATCTCGTCTATTGTGTGGAGATCAAAGTCTTCTGCGTTAGAGACTAGAGAGGCTGTAAATGTCAGTCCGGCCCCATTAAGGGGCATCTGCTGAGGGTCGAAATGTGTCACATACAGATATGACTCAGGGAACAAACTAGGGGACTAACAATACATCAGCCTACATTGATTAATCAAGTTAGTGATCAACAAGCCCACAGCAGTGATCCAAAATGAAAACCTTGATTAGACGTCATACATATTGTAACGCCATTTTATATTGAACAGGAGGTCTCTAGTTATTAAAGGAGGAGATTGTGGTTGAGCTCCGGAATAAAAATGTGTTGGTATTTTAGACTTTGTGATATCGAAACACATGAAATTGTTATCCATAGTTTTTAGTGTTGTATTGTGATAAATCTTTACGCCCCTAGTTGAAATTTCAGTTTGAGACGGAATCAGTCTGTTGACTGTGATTTCTAAATTCATGTGTTGCTGATTTAATTCATTTCACCTCAGTAGGAGTTGGCCTTGTCTGGATTGCGCAGACTTTTATTCTGTAATATTCTGTGCTTTCACAAGTCCTTTTTCTCCACAAACCCTGTCTCTTTTTGTAACGATTAGCACCCCCAAGTGTCCACTACAAGGTAGAGGCCTTGATTCATATCTAAGCAGGCCTTCATCTGGAGGTTAGACTCACCCTGGGGGTCAGAGACAGTGATTTTATCTTTTTCCATCAGCTCTTCCTCAGCGACTAATGCTATCTCTTCATCTACTGCTGCACTGCTTCTCTCGTTCGGGCTGACAGCGCGTTTGACATCGCCGCATTCTGCTTCACTACTCGTCCTCGTCGAACAAGGCATCTGTCAGAAGCAAGGATGATGAAGTCAGCCAAGAATCTGCTTTTCGTAAAACTGATGTAGTGTGTGGGAGTCGGGAAAGCGCCTCCTTGTCTCTGTGCCGCTGAAACTGTGCAGCGCTGAGCATCTGTCTTAGTCTTGCTCTGTAGGAAAAACATGAGCTTCCACCAACTTTAAATTGTTCATTTTTACTTGTCGTTCTTAAGTGCCATTGTTGAGCAGTTCTACAAGATTTGTCCTTGAGTTGACGGTTATTGTGAAGAGAGATGAAAGAAGATGAAAGAAATTGGAGGAGAAAGAATGAAGGAGCCATAAGAATTGACAGACACTAGTTGACCTTCTGACCACTCACGTCCTCTGGATTTGTCCTCGTATTGTGTCACAGCTCAGTCAGCTGATGTCACGGTTGTTTTTGTGTGTGTTTTCTTCCTCAGGAATATGATACTTTCGGCTGGTGGGTTGGAGAGATGAAGGGTGTGGTTGGCATTGTGCCTAAAAGCTACCTGACGGAGTTGTACATTCTGTGAGATGCTTATAGTAAGTATGTTTTTTTTCTGCATTTTTACATCTGTTACACTGTAGCAGGGGTGGAGAAGCTGAGCTTTCAGCAAAGAACATACCAGATTTGTTATCTACCTGTTAAGAGATTCAGCCTCAAAACAAAAATTGTGGAGTCTCTTAGATGGAGCTTCAAAGTCCCCATTAGTTCATCGTCTCCTCTGTCATTTGTTAACAACACGAAAGGGCAAACACAGTAAAGGTGTTATTTTACAAAAAAGCATTTGTCCAGATTTTAAAAGCATAAAGAGGAGTTCTATGAAACAGTCTTATCCATTAATTGGTGGGCTAAAGTTTTGAAGATTAAAAAATATGTATCCAGTTATTATCCTTGTACAAATTAATCCCATGTCCCAGATCTTTATCCCAACAGGTAGTAGCACCTGGGGATGTCCCATTTTTCTGTAGGCAAATATCCAAGCAGCTTTTCTACATTTCCACCCCTGCACTTTATTGAAAGTGACCTGTAGTTTTTGCATTAGTTTCACATGCTGCAATGTTTTGTTCACTATTTGTAGGTGCTTCTCATCTCTCCATGAGTGTTGTGTGGCGCAAGTTAATGCACCTCCTGTTAATTACATCATTTCCCTAGCCACCGTGCTGCATTTCCACTCAGTGCTTCTGTTTACGTGAGAAGCCAGACTGTACAAGAGCTCATATCTGGAAATGTGTATGCAATAAAATTTTAATCTCTAAGTTAATTAAAACAAGCTCTGCTGTGTAAAAAGATATACAGCAAAGAAAACATGCACTGAAATTTACATTATATTTTGTTGTGTGTTATATTTTTGTCGATTAGTGCAATGAACTTATAAAATAAAGCTTTATGAAATAAATACTGATATCCTTTTATGTATCTCTTGCTCTGTATGGGCTGAACAGTGAAGTTTGAGTTTCGACCACAAGGGGGCAGGAGTGAACTAGTTTTCATAATTACATTGTGCAAGGTTTTCAATCTTAATTTAAAAAAAAATAAATAAATAAAGAACTGTAAACAACAGAAAATATTCCAGTGAATATCACTATATATTTATCTCTGATGCATGACATCAAAAATGGATAAAATATCAGTGCTCTCCGTGATTTCTTTTCATACGTGTGAAGATGAACACATTAGAAAGCAAGCATCTGACCTTTTAATGTTCACACATCCAAACAAATCAAATTGCACTTACTTAGCTGCAGGATTGATTATCTTGTGTGGGAGAACTGCTCGGCGTATTGGGCTTGTGTCTTCATGGCCTGCGCGCACTGCTGCACCCACATCCGCGGAATGTCTGGCCACTGGAGTGAATAAAACTTAATTAAAAACACGAGTCCGAGCGTTACCTTCTCCAAAGGCTCCCAAATGAATTGTTTCTATTAGCATATTAACTCATTTCGCTCGGACTGCGCGTAATAAATAACGCTGGACGTTTTAATTAGCTGATTACATAATGCCGCATTGTATACTAATGCGAGCTCGGCGCTGCTGAAACTTAGCCGGCTCACCTGCTGACCACTTCAATCTGGCAAGGGTAAATAACATAAAAAATTTACTCCTAATTGTAAAACATTAAACACACTTCTTAGTCGTACTTCCTTTACAGTTTCGTCTGTATTGATCATTTTGCCTATAAGTTTAAAAAATCTCCAATCAGAATGATTATTAAAATAATTGTAATTGTGTTTTCTTATTATACACCCGTATATATGTATATAAGCCGTATGTGAGATCTCTGAGCTCTGAATCAGTGGTTTAGATTATCATGTAAAAGGAGAAAGCTGAATTTACAGCACATCTCGGTGATGGATGAGGCTCGCAACCCCTGATCTTTTGCTAAAGGCAGTAATGAGGAGACAATAACTATACAGGCTGTTTATCTGGCCTCAGTTGTAAGGTCAGATGCAATAAAAGCTGCCCATGCTGCCGTGTTAAAAATTTAAGTGGAATAGTCATACTGCTATTTAGCACGTTTTTGTCTTCCTAAAATATTTGAGAATGATGGTATACATAAAAATATGTTTGATTTGTAATGTATAATCTTTTTTTTGCAAATGCATTTGCTGGTTAAGAAGACAGCTGAGCTAGAATGTACAGTGATATTTATTTATTGCGCGTCTACAGCGCATATGGAGCGCCATCATGGCAAACTCTCCCAAAAATGAGTCCAAATCCTCAACAACAGCCAAAACCATTATTTCTTCATTTTTCATGAATCAGAAAATATTTCATTCTATTCTATAATTTTCATTCATTCATTCATTCACTCATTATCTGAACTGCTGAATCCCAACTGGGGTCACAGGGGCACTGGAGCCTAACCCGGGAACTCACGGGCGCAACGCACGGGGACCAACCCTGAGCAGGCGCCAACACACTGGAGGACTCACACTCTCACACACCCTACGGGCCAATTTAGAGTCGCCAACTAACCTATAGTGCATGCCTTTGGACTGTGGGAGGAAACCGGAGCACCCGGAGAAAACCCAAGCGAACACGAGGAGAGCACTAACCTTATTTTTCTTCATAGTACATAGAATGTCTCTGCATAATGCGAAGGAGAAGACTGTGTAAAACTACTTTTGTTGCACTCCAAAAACTACTTAGAAATCGATAAGAAAACTGATAAGAATGAGTCTGATAGGCAGAATCGACAGTGGCACTGATATTGATCAAATCCGGTCAATTCCCACCCCATTGATCGTCTTTTGCTGCTTCTTCAGTAATAATGTTGGAGTCATTTTCACAAGATGTTCCACGAGTTTTACAAATGATGCATCGTTAAGTATCATCATATTTTCTTTTCAGCATGTTAGATTGAGATTGTAATCATTGTGAATGTAATTAAAAATAGAGGAAATATTTACCTCTACGTGTATTAATGGTGATTGGTCATTTGAGTAACATTTCTACCTGCTACCAGTTTGCAGGGTATGTCTGGCTGTTTCTGGCTTTCTAATTGTTGCTAATTAAGTCTGTATCTAAGTAATTTGATAGGAATTTCCAGAGCATCACAGACAGAGAACAATAAAGAAAAAAAGGGGAAGAGAATGTGAGCAGAGAGGATGTAAGACACCTGTGGTGGGAGCTTCATTAGTATTCATTATGCATTTCTCTCTAGTTCCTGGAGACAGAAATGGAGGGAGGGTGGGCAGAGGGGGAATCATCGGTCCCCCCGCAATGGGCTCCACAGTTTGACACAGGGGACCAACCCAAATCGTCTTTTCAGAGAAGCCACATTTATTATCCAGGTACTGGTAGCCTTTTCAGGCACAAAAAGCAACCCCCAGTAGCTACGAATTTGTTCACTCTCACCAGAAGCTCCATTTTGAAGCCGTCACTTTAGGGAGGGTTCGAGCAAATCTGCTCTGTTGCATTCTGAGCATTAGCTCTAGCGCCGTGCTGGTTGCTGCGGTCCTGTTTTATAGGACCCGGGAGGGTTGAGGCAGCAGATGGGCTGCCCCGCTGCGTGCCTGATTGAAATGCTGGAGCTGGAGCGAGTGTGTAGCACAGTCCCAGGCTCCTGTCAGCAGCAGTGAAGCTGAGGAAACAAATCAGCCTCCCAGGGGTTCTGATATACAGAGCCGGACCCTGCCAGGGGCGTGGAGGGCCTGCTCACTCGAACGCTGCCAGTGACTTCAGGAGCATTTTTAAAGTCCTGCTTAAACCTGACGGTGTGCGGTGGCCTTTTGTGGACTTTTGCGGTGCCTTTTTCCTGACATGAGAAGAGACCCTGCAAAGAGGATGACATTTTCTTCCTCTTTGCACAGATATTTATGCAATAAAATCTCTTCACCATTCTGTTCGTACCTAAAAACAAATTTTGAATAAGAAAACATTGGTGAATGTCAGAATCTTGGTGAAAACTGCAAATGTGGGTTTGATGAACAAATTTCTTCAGAATGGTTGGTGAATAAGGCCCAAAGATTTTCTCTACCATATCTCCAACACATCTAGCTTGCAGGTGCACGTTTTAGGTGTAATGTCACAGTCTGCAAACCATCTGGTGTGCAATACTCTCCTGGCTAGTTTCGTCCACACAGTCTTGGTGCCAGTCGACCTGGCATTATTAGGTGGCATCCAATTTTATGTTAAAGCAGTAACGCAGATGTGGGAAAGCCGGTGGGGTTTACACAGGCCATTGAGACAGGCGTTGAGACTGCCATACATAACCATAAATATTAAAAAAACAAGAATGTTACCAAAAGCTGACACCAAATTGATTTTTAATGGTGGACTTTACAAAAACAACATGGAGCCTCTTCCACCACCATCAAAATTCTGTGCAACTTACATGACGTTTCAGCATCTATTCTGCACCAGTTCACTTGCTATATGTTTGCAGTGCAGTTCATCTGTATCAACTAAAAGGCCAGGGGTGTGTTTCCCAAAAGCATAGTTGCTAACGTATTGCTAACTACGTTAGCAACACTATGGTAGATGCTAATGTACACTATGTTAGTTGCTAACATGGTTAGCAACTATGCTTTTGGGAAACGCACCCCAGATTGGAAAGGGTCATGTTGGGATTTTTTTTAGCTGGACAACAGAGTTCCGCCCTTATTCTTTTAGAAAGTCCTCAGTTTATCTCAGAGGCACAGTTTTTTTTAGGTTTACCTCAAATTTAGCAGTCCCTGATTGCAGTGGGGGTCTAGGTTGCTTGGTCACAGACCAAGTCAGACTCTAATTCTACCTTCAGCACTACCACCATTCAGCCTCTGAGCAAGACCCTTTACCCTAAGTTTCTCCAGGGAGACTGTAAATGTACTAGGGGTGTAAATTACAAGTTTCATTATGATACTATATTATGTCAAATCAGTAGACAACAATTCAATGTTTGTCAATATCACAAAGTCTGCTGCTGTACGATATTGATTCAATCTGATTGATCATTTTGTTTTGGATCAATGCTATCTGCTTACTGATCACTATATTGATTTGTCAATGAAGATTGAAGTATCGTTACAACCCTAGTAAGAGCATCTGCTAAATGCCGTAAATGTAAATTTAAATCTAATATAGTTTCTGGCAAGAGTGCACACATGAACATTGCACATATGATTAAGCTTGTGCTGGAGATAGAAACTTGCTGTCTAGAATTATAATTATGGGCACAGCCATTATAAGGATGGGTAAGTTTGGGGTTGAGTTGAGCTGGATGAAGTGTCTTTGTGTCTTTCTCTGATAATATACATAGCTCCAGGCTTTGGTGGGTGGAGGGGTGGAAACTGAATGATGAGGAGGCAGCCCGCTGTCCTCTGGGTGACATTCAAAGTCGCCATAAATCGTACACTTTATGGGAGCAGCTTGCCATAAATCCCACAGTCTAATTGGAGGTGTAATGAATTACCATAATTAGTCATAGGCGATATTACATTAAAAGGGGTGTGTGCTGCAAGGACTAGTTCATCATTGCCCAGGGAGCTCTGTGTGGCGCCATAATAGAAATGTTGGGAGAAGTTGACCCTACCTGCTGATCTGGCATCAGCTTTGCTTTATTCTCTAATGATAGATTTGGTAAGGGTTTAAATTTAGGAGGCAGGTTGTAGACCATGTTTAAGTAAAATACAACTCTAATTACGGGAGCCATGCACGGATGCTGGATATTATGTGGTCTTGTTAATCATGCCATGCGTTGTCTGATTTGAATGTCAAATGCAGAATGCTAAATGGCAAATCACTGCCCAGGTGTGTAAGATATGTAGCTCAGTCTGTGACGATCTCTTTCCATCATAGCTGCCTCAATCAACAGAATAAAATTGGAACATCAGAGTTGGAAGTAATTGTTTAAGAATTACTTTAAAGCTTTATTGTGGAGCTCTTAAAACATACATGTAAAACCAGCGTGACCTGGTCAATGCCCTGAATGAGATTTTTAAACCCCTTCCTGCAAACAGGGGGCAGAACGGTCCACTTACCCTGCTTGCCCCCCCTCTCTAATCTGTGCTTTACACTATGAGAACTTCACTAGGGTGTCAGGAGCCGTTTGGCTAAATATTGCCCCTCAGTTTTACGATGCCAATAAATGATTTTGTTAATGGATCCGGACCCTGTCCTGCACTCCAGCTTTGGACGGCTCCTTCCCTGGCTCTTTTATGACGATTTGATCCTAAAATATAAGGTTTCATAGATAAATGCCATTAAACAATTAATCTTGTGGGCACTAAATTCCATTAATGATACTGAAACACAGCCGCTACTTAAATCCAGCGTCTATAAAAGGGCCATTTTGATCAGTTTGGTCAGAAAATGAGTGAAAGAAAAATTGAAAAGTGAACTGCAAGTTCAGACTAGGTGTTATTCCATACTCAGTGTATTCTGCAGTCCTAGTAATGCTCTTTATTGTTCAAATGAGTTTATAAGTTTAAGTTTATAAGAACATAGTAAGAGATACCTATATGAGCTACTCAAGAAAGATACAGCGGGCGGCACAGTGGCGCAGTGGTTAGTGCTGCCGCCTCACAGCGAGAAGGTCACGGGCCCGATCCCCGGGTCGGCTGTAGGGCCTTTCTGTGTGGAGTTTGCATGCTCTTCCCATGTTCGCGTGGGTTTCCTCTGGGACCTCTGGTTTCCTCCCACACTCCAAAAACATGCACTATAGGTTAACTGGTGATTAAATTGGCCCAGTAAGGTGTGAATAAGAGTGTGACTGTGTGCCGCTTTGCACCCGTAATTCCTGGGATAGGAAGCTGCAGTCCCCGCGCGACCCCAGCTGGAATTAAGTGGTTCAGATAATGAATGAATGAGAGAGACACAAATCTTTACTCATGTTTCCAGATTTAGATTTATTTGCTTCAAAATCTATTCTAATCTAATCCTGTGATGCCTAAACTGACCACTAGTGGCCACCCTGTGTCTTCTTAATTTGTCTTCGCTCGTTTGTTCGTTTATTTGTTTATTTGTTCATGTGCTTCACCTGTGTTTGTCCCTATTTAAGTTGGCCTCTCCCTTTCGTCTGTGTTTTTTTTTTGTCTGTTTTGGATACTGGTTAGTATGTGGTGAGGTTGGGTTATTTTCCCATCTGCATTCTCCTGTTTTGTTTTCTGGTTTTTGGGCATTACCCACTGGTTTTGTTTTTTTTTTTCCTTCGCACACCTAAATCCTGTCTAAATACTATCTGTGACAAACTCCAAGGCAGACATTCTACGTGTAAATCTCTTTCACCTACAACTTTTACTTAATCTGGACTCTCTTCATTTTCCATCCCACATTCGCCCACTCGCCAAAGTCTCTCTTAGTCATAACAGGAGTGTATTAATGTATTGTCCCAGGGCGTCCCTCAGGGAAATATATATTTCTTTCCTAACCAGCCTTCTGTCAGCATACCATTAGGGCCATGTCTTCATTTTTCGCCCCTAAATCTGACACGGGCGCTGCTGAAATGTAAGCAAATATTAATTGGGGTCATCATCCGTAGACGCAACTCATGCGGGAGGCTAATGTAAAGTAGGACGGCCGGACCTGAGCGATACGGACAGGGATGCTGATGCTTTCAATTTCTCGGCTAACACAGCTCAGATGATTGATAATGACCAGCGAACTCTGCTTTCCTATTTTACCTGCTGAGTGCTTTATCAATTACCAAGAAATGCTAGGGCAGTATAATTGTGCTTTGAAACATTAAATGTAGACGTGTTCAACCGACTTGACCTGTCCGTTACATTCTATGCCCATTTTAAGGCAAATCAATTTCAGTAAATTACACTGTTGGCCTCTATACTAAGTTGATTCTAATGTAAAATGGTTGAGAACAATGTAAAACGGTTTGTAAACTTTGACGAATCACATGTAAAATAACATTAATAAGGAAGAACAACTATGAGGGACTGTCTTTTCATGAATCCATGACTGCTTTCTTCTTTCATGTAATGTAAATCTCTTCCTCTCTCGCCTGTATTGAGGAAATGTATGAGTAATTTTGTAAAAGCGCTGCACCTACTTGTCCCTGCTCTGTATTAATTGCTGCTCATTAATTTGCCAGTATGCCAACACCACATTTATCAAAAATACTGAGAGTCCTGACCAATTCTTACAGTTTTTAGGATAGCGAGTCAAGTGCACCACGCGACCCTGTCAATAAATTTTACTGCAAATACCACAGTTGTCTTGCATGTCATCAGTGAATATCTGTTTGGATTTAAACTTATATGTTGAAAAGGCGAGTAGAACGGTAGACTATCAGATGCCAATTCAACACCAATGAGAGACACCCGGTTACTGTCATAGAGACAACATTCTCGACTGAAAATGGTCAGCTAATTGAAGAGTAAGGATCTTACTGTTCTTGTGTGTATCCCTTCCACTTTTCCCTCTTTCCCCACTTCGCTCCCCTCAGATAAGGTCAGAAAATGCTGTCCGATTTTCACGTAGACTTCGTCTTGGAAATTTTGACACTGTGACATCATCCTGGCCTTTTCATACATTTGAATCACGTTATCCTTCCCAATTTTACTTACAGTGGAGACAATATTAAAGAGCTGCCACATTGTCATTTTAGGGGGAATAGTCAGAAACAGCTAATAAAAGTTTTTATCATTTCTTCCATTTCACCAGACATGAGTGTCACATAGTGGAGAGCAGGACAAATGGTGCTTTGGGTGCTGAATGGTGATTTATCATCTTTTTTTCTCTTCCTTCAGCCTTACTCCATTAACAAACATTCAACAGCTCATAGTTTTATTTCTTCTTTATGCCCTTTCCATCACTTTATCCATTTCTGCTTTTATCACCACACAACAGTTATGCAATTTCTTCTGGAACTGCCTATCACGGTATTTCTATGATATTTTCACATTGATAAATGGAGAGAACAAGCCTAAAATCAAACATACATGGCAACAAATAGGCTCTACACTCTCAAAGTGTGTTTACTGACCTAACAGTCCTTCAAAAGACTGTGATTCAAACAGCAGAGTGGAGGTGATTCCCTGGACAGCATTTCCATAGGTTCTTCATCATCCTCACACTTCCTGAACATGCAGCAATGGATAGGCTTTGAAAGAGAGCGAATGAGAGGGAGCAAGCTTGGCAGTCACAGGAGACATATGTGCTGAAGTTTCTCCCAGAATAAATCAGCCCTATAAGTATGACAGGTGTTTGTCCACCTGCTATAAACATCTCGCCCGTGCCCTCGGCCGGCCCATCATGGCGTGATTATTTACTGGGCCGCCGTCCTGTTCACTCTTCTGCTGTCCCTGAATCTGATTGCACACCAGCTGTCCGACCCAGTCCTTGTTAGCGGATGACTGATGCTCCTGCGTGCCCGTGGGGCGAGGGCTATCCCGAAACGTCAGGCGATACCATGGCCACCCGAGCCGAGCGATCAGCTGCCAGGCTCAGTCTTAGCCGGTGGTCGTTAAACTCACACACATATATATGGGGCTGGGCGATGTGACCTCACATCAATTTTGAGATTAATTGAACATGAATGTTTTTCCCCTCATTGTTCACTGAATATACAGTAGGCTGTACTGTAAATTTGCTCAACTATTAAAGCTCGGCTATTTTACCTAATGAAAGCATATCTTTCTTGCTTGAAAACGATGGTAGGGAGCACTAAGGTGTAGTGGCACACGGGACAGGGCGAAGTCATGTGACAACACATGGGACAGTACGTTTTTAAGGAGATAGTACATGAACAAAAACACTTTGGAAAGTGATTCATTTTGATTAATGTTAATATTTAATACATACTCACACTTGTACAGATGCCAAACAGATTGTCAAACAGATTGTCAAACCGGGACTACCCTCTGGTTCAGAGTCAAGCTCGGCATTGCGCGGCTTAATATAGACGTGCACATTTCCCACGTGCCAAGCAAGGACGGAAGCTGAGGGGAAAGGGGAGTCATGTTCAGGGTTGGAGTGCTAAGCTTAGCAGCGTGGTTTGACCAAACTTGTGCCTTGTTTGGGGCAGAGGGAAGCGACCTGCCAGGTGGCCCCCACCACTTCCTGGGTGATTTAACGCCCCAAGGCCAGGACAGCTACCGGTTATCTGCCGAAGGTCAATGAAAAGGTGTCGCAGGTTGTAGGCACAGGCCATGGCCGGGTCAGAATTCAACCAGGCGAGAGGAGACTGGTGCGACTTTGATGTATGAGCTGCGGTGACTGACATGCGCAGGATCAGTTTTACTCAGGGCTATGGGTCAGCATAAGGGGTCAGTAGAGTAGTAGCACCCTTATGAAGTCTGTGAAGGACATTTAATAAAAACTAATATTTCACTTCTGTCATACTGTAAAACTGAAATCTTGAATCAAATCCAAGTTGATTAAGATGAAATGCTTAAAACCTAAAAATAAGAATATAACAGTATATTTTTGGACGATACAGTAACAGTTAACAATGAAGTAGAGTCCCATATTTACATTTACAGCATTTAGCAGACGCTCTTATCCAGAGCGACTTACATTTCCTAATTTCAGTGACAGTTCCCCTGAGAGCAACTTAGGATTAAGGGTCTTGCTCAGGGACCCAATGTTGGTAACGCCAGAGGTCGGATTTAAACCCACAACCTCTTGGTCCAAAGGCGAGTGTTCTACCACTAGGCCACCAACATCATTAGGTGTATAGAAATACATGTAGCGAAATGATTCTTCAGATTCTTCTTTAGACCGTTCATAATTACATAGAAATAGAAATTAACACTCAGATATTACAGAAACAAGTTCAATCTAAAGATTAAAAATACATAGAATAAATATAATACTGATGTATACTATTAACAAAAATGTATGTGAGCATGTTATAGAATAAAGTGCAGAATAGAGTTAAGAATAGAGTGCCTTTTTGTTGCTTAATACATGTACGCATTGTTCATTAGTAAATAACTAAACGAATAGTGACAGAACACTTGCATAACTGTTTAACCTTTTCTTGCATGAATTTTGACCCATTAAGGCAATGTTTATGGATGAAATGCATTAAAAGTTTTGAAGTAACGGCTTTTACTAATAGCTAAAAGCTTTGTGCTTTAAAGATAAATTTACCACCAAAATACCTAACATTGCTGAAAATACAACAAACACACCAAGAAAAAGGTTCTTTCCGTTACTGAATTCACTTGTAACGCAGCAATATGCCACGATGTGTTATTACGCTGCTTCTCTTTCCCATGTGCTCCAGGTAACATTAGGTTGTCCTTTAGGAATTCCAGCGTTAACAATTACCTGAGTGTGCGGTACTCATAGTATGATTATTATACGAGTAGCAGGTGTGGTAATTTGAGTCATTTGTGGCAGTGTGATGATGAATGGCGTCTGGAGTAAACAATCAGGCCAGGGCAGTGGATCTATTGCCGAGTAAGGAGAATTTAGTTTCATCATAAAAGAATTCCCCCTCCCTCTATTTCACTTCGACACTTTTATGCTTTTTTTATTTTCTAGCTCATTGCGGCCGCAAGCTGCATGCTGATTTATATGACCTGGCAGGGATACAAGGGGGCCCTCGAGAGACCGAGCCCTCTCCCCCTCACACACACACACACACACACGCAAGACTCACCCAATGTAAAACCAGCCCTCGTCCCCGGCAACTCCCCCTTTACTTCCTTTTCTGTATTTCCCGCCTCTAACCAGATATTAGCTTAGTGCTATTATTCAGGCCAGAATAAGGACCTCTGGAAAGCAGGATCCTTAAAGGCCGGCACGCAAACCCATTTAAAATGTGTCAGAGGAAATCACCAACGCCCGCCAATTTAGACGCGGCCCGTAATGAAGGCGCTTTTACGTGCCAGGCTTCTTTCTGAAGAGATCTTTGTCCTTTTCTAGCCCGGCACCCCACTCTGAGTGCCTGTATCTGAATGCTGTGGATTCATTGCTGTAGGTTAGGAGTCAGAAAGATGCTTCTCTGATAATGAGCATTGCGGATATGTTGATGAGGCAACTGTGTCTAGTTCAGCTTAACCTTTATCATATAAGCAGGAGAGATTGTGAAGTTGAAATGCTTTACATTTCTGAGTTGCTTATGACTTATGTGACCCTGGGACATCTCTCTTCTGTTATTTATCTCCTCTGCTTTAGAAAGCACTAGCGGCGTGAAGGTCCTTTTATACCACAGATAACATTTAGTTATCCACAGACATTGTTGTCTACCTTTTTTTGAAGGTTATAGTCAGTGTCAGGGAGCAGCTTACTACAGCTAGCTTACAACTACAACTTACCTATTTTTATCAGTAGCTTATTAGCAGCTTCTAATGCTGCAGCTTTTACAGTAACTATACTGTATATACAAGGCGCATAGCCATTGCATTGCAGTGCGTTCTTGGTAGCTGCAAGGTAGAGTCGGAGGATGGTGTCACAGTGGCCACCTCTGTGGCCATGTTTATCACAAGGTAAGCACTAGCCGCTTGAGGGTCCTTTTATACCACAGATAACATTTAGTTATCCACAGATATTGTTGCCTAAGGGTTTTTAAAGTTTATAGCCAGTGTCTGGGAGCAGCTAACTACAGTTAGCTTACAACTACAACTACAACTTAACTACTTTTGTCAATAGCTTATTAGCAGCTTTTAACACTGTAGCTTTTCTGTAGCATACTGTATATATGAGGCACACGGTCATTGCGTTCTTGGTAGCTGCAAGACTCTGAAAGGCGAAATGAACAGAACTTGCACATTTCGGTCAAAAATCAAAACACTCTGCCTTCAAAGCCGCACTGAAATCTCATTGTGATTGGCATTATATCATTAAAGCATACAGATTTTCATATTACTTTTAACATCAGATTTCACAATTAAAAAATAGTTTGCTTTATCCCACAACACAAGTATTAAATATTAATGGATGAAAGAAGTCAGAGGTACTTGGCTACATTACTAGGTAGCTTGTAGTGTAACTAAGGCACCCTCTCAGGATTTCGTAGGGCTTTTTTGAGATTGTTGAGGCCAAAAATGACTGATTAAGCTTTTCTAAGAAAAACTGCAACGAAAGTTGCAGTGTTTTAGGCATTTTGTTGCAATAGAGTTGCAGAAAAATGTGCAATTTTGTCCCCCTTTATAATTATTCTTTACCAATTAATTAAAACGAAGGGAACAAAACCACTATTATTGTTATTAACCATTAATCATTTAGTCATTTTTGAAGGTAAATGTAAGATGCTTTTATTACACACGTTTCCTGTGTCTAAGCTTAACAAGGAAGTGAGTTCGTTGACGTATGGCTCAGTGTTTTGCGGGAAACGACAATGATTGGTCAAAAATTGCAGTAATTATTCAATATGGCAGGTAGTAATGAATTCCCAGGGATTAGCTGAATTTGTGTTAATAGTTGGGGTTTGGCTGACTACTAACTAGCTACGTTAAAACAGTAGTTTGGTTGTAGCTTAACTACTCTAATCCTAAGTAACTTGTAGCTTGAAAAGTAGCTTCCCAACACCACCTTTATCATGTGAGCAGGTCAAATGAGTAGCTTATGACTACATGCAAAGGATGCGACGTCTCTGTTTATTTATTTCATGCTTCTCTTGATCTCCTTACAGGTGTTAATATTATGTTATCTACAGACATTGTTGCCTAAGGATTTTGAAGATTACAGTATTGCACAGCTCACACTTCACATCCGTTAATAAAGAAACCTGCCACACAGCAACGTGTGGACCAGTACCATGTCTCTCGTCTTAAGGCATCTTTAGGAAAATGGAACCCACTGTGGGTAACGTCTAACCAAACGTCTGCGATCAGTCCTACATCATTTCGCTATAATTCCTCCGTCTCAGGCAGGAGAGTGCCATCTCTGTCTGCTCGCTTCTCTCAGGCCCCACCCAAGCAGAACCGGGCACAGGCAGCCTGTCAGCGCTGATGAATGAGGGACAAGCTACATCCAGATTCATTTCCCCGCCCGCCTTGTGATTGACAGCGGGAAAATGTCTGGCTCAGGTAGCGGCGGAGGAGAGAGTTGTTTCTCAGATTGAGCTAGATGTAGAGACAGGACACACGGAGATGACAAACCGCCCCCCACTCTCCCTTTCACCCCCTCTTTCCCATCCAAAGGAACATGGGAATTGCGTTCTGATGAAAGATAAATGAGCTATTGCATCGTGGTGGCGTGCATGTTGTGTAAAGAGATGGAGGAGAGAAAGGCTCTTCTTACAGGGAGATTGTGTGCATAAAGTATCTAGTGGCATGTATGTGGGGCAAGAGGGGGGCAAGATGCGATTAAAAACAGCACAATGACAAAAATGCCCTTACCCATCCAAATAAATGTATTAAAAATATGACATAATTTTGCATTTTGGACACTCTGTGTTTATGTAGGGGATTATGTAGGTCTGAGTACTTGTTTGTCTTTGTATGTATGTGAGCGCCAGTCCTCATTTAAAGTGCTTCTCTAGATACTACTTTTATTAACTCGTTTCGAAATACGGGGAGGTCAAGTTGGGGCTGGCCAACCTAAAAATCTTTCAGGCCCACCCTGCTTCTAAGGGCTGGATCCGGCCCAGGTCAGAAGTGTTTACTTTAAATGTTAAAATATTTATTACAGAAGAGTTAAAACTATTATCAAGATCTCACTGTTGTGGGTGCCAATGAAAATGCCATCCAAAGATTTCTTTGTGAACTACTGAGATAAAAAGCTCTTATTTCTGCCTTTTAGGCATTTAGCATTTAACTAGTAACCTTAAGACTTTTACTTATTTTCCATGCAAAATCGCAGTACTACACAAAGACATTGATATGCTATGTGTCAAAAACACTATGAGAAAATGTAAGATAAATATTTCGTTTTATATTACCCCTTCTGTTATGTTCGATTCTCAGGAACACCAATAATGTTCCTGGGTCAGTTTGACCCGGGGTTTGTTTAATTATCCAAAAGTGTCAGAAACCAAAAAATCCCAATAAACATTGTTTATATCTCATTATTAACACCGTTACCAGCCATTTCAATCAATATTTGGTGTAATGGTGTTATTTACCTCTCACAGATCATGGTTTAATAAGGATAATTCACTCGTTTTCATAAAAAATTGGGAAGACCTACATATAAAACACAGTAGTTTTACATGACATTGATTATTTTAATTTCAAATTGACCTGAACAGTATCTATGTAATATAAACATTATTTTATATGTTGATTACCCTTACTAAGCCTAACACAATAAATATTTTTCTTTAGATTTTTTTTTATTTAAAATGGGTCAATTTGACCCGCAACATAACAGGGGGGTTAATAAAAAGTGGCAAAGGTTTTGCAGCAGTTTTCCTGCATGAAACAGACATCAATGTTCTGTAATGAGCTTATGGCAAAGTAAAGGTCAAATTTTAGGTGTCTGAGTGTATGTGTCTGTGTGTCTACGTGGATGAATGCTGATTTATGATTAGAATGGACTGAAGCGGTGATGTGATGTACCCTGCAGCAGATGGTTAGGTCCCCTGCGGAGTCGTTCTCTTCTTTCTCACCTTCTGCAGCTTCTGTCTGAGAGCTGCGTTCCGCACTAACTCACGACCTCCACACAAACCTTAGCGTCTTATTACGTATTTTTTTCCCTCTCTCTGCTCTCCTGTCCGTCTCGGTTGAGTCAAGGCATCATCTCCCCCAGAGCCTCAGTTGTTCTAGTTGTTCTTGGAGGCATTCGCGCTCTTGTTTCATCAGACTCTGTTCTCATCGATTGGATGAGGATTTTTTTGCGTGGTGTTGGCAGCTGATCGTTGCTAACAGCCCAGTTGCTGCTCTTCAGATAGCTCAAGGTTAACTGTCTATGAACAAGAGAAGCAGGCGATTCTGGAGCAGTCAATAGTTCAGGACCGTGATGTGGAAAATACAGCTGGAGCCAAAGATCAGACTAGCAGAGTATGCTGAGGCTCTTCTGCAAAAACACTTTTTATTGTTGGCAAAAGGTTTTAATGAGTCCTCTGTCAATTTAAATATTCAGTCTGAGGACACTGTGCAACACAAACATGAACGGTTGGTGCAGCCACCTGAGCAGACAAGGTATGGAGTTGTAATAAGAAATTAATGCCCTAGACTGACTGTAGGCTTGGATATGGACTTGCAAAACTGAAATGAACGCATCAAAAGGGCTAAAGATTTGCAAAGTGATATTAATGCGCCAATCTGACTATAGATTTGCAAACTTAAATTCATGCACTTGGCTGTTTGTAGACATGCAAAAAAATGAAGGCACCAAAATGGCTATGGACTTGCTGATGAATTAATGCACTGAAATGGCTGCAGACTTGTAGAGTAAAATCAATGCATCAGGCTGGCACTAGACTAAAAATTAACACCTCACTATCTGTTCTGGTATGCATTCAAAACATTGATTTAATAACCACTGTCACTTTGCTGCAACCATATGTCCATACACCGTGCACCGGAGGGAGTGCAACTTGACTTTAAGACATGTACGGAATTCACAGTGCAGCTAGGAGAAGCTGTTCATTCTCCACCCAGCAGGAAAGCTCTCGTGCTGTTACTGCTGGCCGTGGGCCGGGGTGCAGCTCCACGGTGAACTGAGACTATATGATGTACAGTACACAGCCTCGGCCTGGCCCAGGTCTCTGCCCTCTGCCTCTAATTGGACGGATCTGTCACGGCCAGGTGATGGTTCTCCCATTTGAATATCAGCCACGTCCACACAGTGGCAGCCATGACAGCTTCATTACCACTGTGTGGGGAAAAAGTGAAGGGAGGTGTAATGTAAGCAGGGCAAAGACACGTACACGAACTGTCACGCACACACCCCATCACATCTTGATATCGTTGTGAGCTACTTCCATTGACTCCCATCTTAAAAAAGATATAAATAGTAATACAGCTAACTCCAAACCTGACCCTAACCATAACACCAGTAACCAAAAAGTAATGTTTTTCACTCTTGTTGTTTTTCAAATGAATGCTGGAGCTCTTCTATCAAAGCAGCTTTTGCTTCTGAGCCAGTTCTCACATCTAAAAATGTCTTCAGAAAGTCTCAAATATTTACAAATTTGAGATTTTTCTCATTTTTAGGAGACAGTTGGGTCCTCACAATGATGAAAAACCTGCCCACATATGCTCACACTTTCTCTCGCTCTCTCTCTCTCTCTCTCTCTCTCTCTCACACACACACGCACACACACACACACACACACACACCAGTCTTTATGTACACCAGTCTTTCATATAATATTGCTAATAATGCTGTGCCAACACCTAACTCTAACCATAAGCACAGTAAACAGAAATAAATCCTTGGACTTTATTATGTCACCAAAGTTGCTTTTCTGTTTAAAAAAGGGCAGTTCCAGAAAAATGTCCCCATCACGTCATAAATGTTGTTTCACTACTTTTGGGTGCCTTTGGTCCTCACGATGGAGCGCATACAGGAACACACTCTCACACACACACACCCAGTCGGATCCTTTATGAGCAAGGCGACAGACCCTGAGAGGATTAATAAGACAGCTTCAGTGGAGTTTCCTCCCATTTCCAATTTGCCGTGCTCTCAGCTGCCCTCCTGCTCCGCGGTGAGCGGAGGAGGGCCCGAGGTGCCTTTACCTGTCCATCACCATGCCCGGAGCCCTTTGTTTCTCCTCATTATGAATTTATAATGAATATCACCATCTCGTCAGGACGACACGCTAATCTAATTAATGTAGCCAATGTGTCAGACGTGTTCAAGTGTGTGGCGTGTGACATTAGAGCAGTGGCAAGTCTCGGCTAGAGTCTCACACACACACACACACATATTCACCTGCCCAAAACGTGAAGTAAGAAAGATGAAAAAAGAAGTGTGCGAACTTACAACCCATTTAAAATGAATATAGTAGAAAATACTTGTAGTCAAACACATTTGTATTGCTTTTTTATCATAGTCGTAGTATCAGCCTGCAGCCTTTACATTTTACATTTTCTATCCATAATTGTATATAATCTTAAGAATTTTGGCTCAGATCCTTATCTGTAAATGTATCAGTAAAGGATAAAGTGAATTTTCCATTAAAGAGAGAAATAGTAAAATGGTTAAAGGTGATCTATGCACTATTGATTCTGTTTTTAATCATTTTATTGCTCCTCTGAGCGGTGAACTGCTTTTAGATCTAATCTAAAAAATAGCAAAACTAACTCCACGGGATTACAGCCTTTATTGCCGTTGTTAATAGTCATGTACAAATTAACTTAAAATTAACACCTACGATTCAGATTCAGCGTGTTGTGTATAACATTCAGCCACGTATAGAGACAGCGAAGCCTAGACTGTTAAGAATTTACAATAAATCCAGATCATTTTTTAGCTTGTGTTCTAACTGTTGAACAACCTAAATCTTGTCATTGCTTTAAGGTCAGTCTTATTATAAAAAAAATCTGTTTTGATGATTACAACATATCCTATGTTGTTAGGAAAGTCTTAACTCAGATGCTTGTTCACTGTCTCACTTTTCAACATTTTTACGTTCTTTGGTCAGTACGAGTTGGAACCGCAGTGGACAAGGGAAGGAGTCAGAGTGTGTATGGATGCTGCAGAACGAGTGTAAATGTCAGCTGCTCTGACTGGCCTCTGGAAGACTAATCCAGTGCTTGAGGAGCGGTGGAGGGGCGTCTGTGTCGACCGGGTAGGTGGACAGAATGACAGCTTAATGACATTAACCAACACAGCGCAGCACGCTGGGACCCGGCCTGTCACACTGCGGTACGCTGCTGCTGCTCAGCTGTCTGACACACACACACACACCCACACATACAGGGTGCCAGGACTTTGTAAGGTACATTCATTTCTTAAATATATGTACATGTATATTTACGTACTGTAGCTACGGTTAGGCGTAGTGTTAACCATGAAAATCCTTAAAGGGAATAACAAAACATACACACACACATTTGTGAGTCCGTGCCTCACATTTAAATTGTGGTGGACATTTTTAGTTTCTTCTGACTAAAAATCTTCTCCTATCGGTTTGAAAACATGTCACACATGCACACACAGCTCTTCTGTGATGTGTGTGTGTGTGTGTGTGTGTGAGTGCTGTCCACTGGGGGCTGCTTGGTCCCAGGCCTGCCAGCTTCACTAAGAGGCAGCTGACTGTGTGTGGAGCTTATTAAGACGTTCTCCGTTGTTAGGGAGAGTCAGTGGCAGGCAGCTGACACAGTCCTTAAGGCAGCGCTGGGGATCAGGGATGATGTTCCGGGGGCAGGTGATTAGAGGAACATCTCAACCTGTTGGCTCAGTCTGAGCTCACCAGCTTTAAACAGCGGAGCAGGGAAGCGGCAGAAACGTCGTAGGTTAGAGCGGAGACAAGGGCCCTGTCTCGGAGGCACTCTTCCAATGAGAGAGACAGAAACAAAGACAGAGAGAGAGAGAGAGAGAGAGAGAGAGAAAGACAGGAGAGTACTAGGTTTGGCTTTGATAGTCCTTCTGTCTGTTTTTAGATACTGAATATTGCACAGTTTTTATTAAAACATATTTAATATACCTTTTTCTACACTTTGCACTAGGCCGCATTTTTATAGAAAATTTACACCAAAGCTTTTATTGTTCCATTTTAAATCACATACACATGTGCAATCCTTCTCCAGCCCGAACAATGAGAAACGTCCGTTTCTGAATAGTCAGTAGGAACAAGAAATAATGCATGCCGGGAGCGCCATCTGCTGGCTAAAATATATACATCATCTTCAAGAATTAACCAACACCCACACTTAATTAAACATTTACAGTGAAAATAAAAGATAACAGACCCGAAATATATGTAAATACTTACATCTACAATAAAATAAATTCAGTACAGTACAAGCGTTACACTGCAGTTCAGAAAGCAGATTAGCTTGCTTCTTGCTTCACTTAAAGCCACTTCCTGTAAATCTCTCAAAGGCCGGTCTGTGGTTTTAACACTTTCTCGGATCATGTTCACTTGAGTGGATAGCTTTTTAAATTAATACATCTTATATACATCTTATAAACATCTTATATAGATCAGTGCCAAAATCCATGGATAAAGGAGTCAAAAACAACATAATGAATAGTCATGTTCACAGCACATCAGGGAAAAAATGTTTTGGGGGCTAAATTTAACTATATTTAACTAAATGAATTAAAAAAAAGGAATAAAGTAGTGATCACCCTTTCATATGTTCACCCACTTCCTTAGGATTTGTAAATAAAGCCCGTAGTTGAGCAATTAATATGGATCCACCCAAAGGCCAAGGACTTCAAATAATTGTGAAATAACGGTGTTACTCTGAGTCACTTTCCTCCTGTTGCCTCTCAGAGAGAAAGCGTTGGGCTCGGGGTCCGCTGTTCTGAATGGCCTCAGTCACTGTGTATCGGCTCCTGCCCTCTGCACAGGCCTCGATCTTCCTCACACTCAGCTGAGACTGCAAGAAGAGGTGCAGGCAGCTGTCGGACAACAGCACCGGGCTGCTCACCACGCTGTAAAACACAGGCAGAGTTGAATATGATCGTAATTTGTGCTATAGAGGAATTTCCCATCAACATCTTGCTGATAAAGTTCTAAGACTGACACCCCGATGTTACAACATCACTTACTTTTCCAGAAATTTTCTCAGCCCCTCCATGCGGGCCGCAATCTGTCTGGCATTGTTAAGGCTGAAGAAGGGATTTTTGGGGGGAAGTTCAGGTAGATTCTTTCTGAAAGTCCAACACAGCAGGATTTTAGTGTCTATTCTGTTAATCTCGCAATATCGGTAATCTCGCAATGTTGCAATGACTAAAAGTATAAAGCCAAAAGTTGATTCCTTACAAAGAAAAGGACTCCAGTATAAATGGAAAGAAATATAATAATACTGCAATGTCTAATCATTTCAATACTGTTCTCTTTAAAGCGTTGATATATTAAAATCATTCCAATGGCAAGGAGTAACTGGAACAAATTCATGATTAAGGTGATTTAGATAAAAGCCTGGAGGTGGTGGTTTTTAAAAAGAAATTGAAAATTAGAGTGCAAAATGTAACAACTACTGTTTTTCAATAGAAATTTACTGGACTAAAACATGCAATTCTTTCACTAGCATTGTGGTCAAGTAGAGTGGAAAGTTGATAATATTGATTATACCCAGTATAAGTACAAAAAACTCAAAATAATTTTCAGTTACAGTGAGAAAACAATTACTCGAGTACTATATTAGATTAGAAAAGTGAAACAGGAGTAAGCTCTTAGTTAGAAAGTTACTCTTCTCTTACTTTTATCTAATTATTAATAATTATCTGAATCCAATATTTCATTACTCTATGCAACATCATGTATATTTGACACTAACACTTAATTAATGGACAATTAAAGGTGACTGCATACTTGTGACTTCTTGTGACATTGACATTGGAAGAGAATTTATCATTTAACATGAGTTTTGCCTGAATTTTTTTTAAATGATTTTATTCTCTCTGTAATCTTGGACTCTATAGTACCACTATATAAATATTATGATCACTTTTGGAGCGTTTAAATGAAAGGGGAGATACATACACAAACAAACAATTGTCCTTCAGCTTCTGTCTCAGCCACACAAACTCACTGAATCTTCTCCGCACACAAGAGCTCTTCTTATTGAAGGCCAAACTGTTGGTCTAGAAGAGAGTCATACATTTACTACAATCACAGTGTTTAAAACGACATGATTTTAACACTGACTAGTATCGTTGGCCACATACACAACCTGTTCATAGCACACTTACATGAATGCAGATCTCATAATCCATGTAGGCATGCCAGAAATCCTCTTTCTGTATGCGGGGATCCCGCACCCACACGGTGATTAACTCCTGCATGGGTCTACAGGGCGACTAGCAGCACGACTGTGTGTTTTAGTCAGGCAGAGCTGGGCACGATATCTGACAAGTTGAAGTGGGAAGTTGAAAAACTGGATGGGGAAGTTCCTAGCTACTTCTTAGACTTGTTCAGATTTGACTCACTTCACGTTCCATATAGGGAGAGACAATTACTCTTGTGTTTGCTTGACCATGAACCAGATCACCCAGTTCAACTTGATGCAGGCCTCGTAAAATAAAAAAGCACCAATAAAGACATCAGGAAAATTCATATACAACAGTTATTGATGCATAGGAAGAGTGAAGTGCTTCTATCATTTACAGAACTGACACCTTTTTGAGGTAACCTGACATTTATTAAAGCACCAGGAGTTTCCGACTCCGGATTACAACACACCAAAGGACCATAAAGAGAACGTGAAAGTGAAAGAGACCTGCTGCAAGAGCCAGGCTTACAGCAGCAGCATTGTAAATGCTCTTATTTGAAAACACTGCAATGGCACAGATGAAAATGACATCACAGATTATCAGACATTACAAACGGGGAAACATTCTGAAGGCTACATTTCTATTTCTGTGTGCAAAATGAACAAAACAACAGGTTCACAGATTGATGGTCTTAGTCACAGTATAATAAGTGCTAAAGTAGGGGTATTACACGGTTACAGACAATATAAAAGACCACAACTCAGACTTCCCAGCTAACAAGTGGTGTTATTATGACATGAGAGAACCTCAGGTTTTGGTCTGCTAGGCAATGTTATGTGCAGAACGTTAGATGGACGTTTTGGAGAATTTATGAATGTTACAGGTCCTACAGACATTATATAACATCCAGGGTACATTCAGCAGTGTTCTAATTTTGGTCCACTTTATAGTGTTTTAAATGTCTTTGCACTTTTGAGGACATTAAAGGTACGTTACTTTGTCAGCTGAGTGTTTTCCAACCCAGAGGCTTACGAACTCCTGTGCTCCCTTAAATATTTTCAAGTCTCAATAACAGTAAAGTGACAGAGATAATGTAACACTTTGAAATGCAGCATCAACTGACCAACTGTTTTACAGATACTACTTTGTCAGACTGATTTGCAAATATGTACAGTGTGTCTCTACAGCAGATACCATCCTAATACATTTTGAGTGTGCTAAGAACAAGTTTCACAGTGGTGTGGGGTTTCACATACTTTCACAACACAGTTTATGTCAGACAGTAAACACGCCGTAAGCGAGTCTGAGAGCAAATGGAGTGAGATGCCAGAAGCCATTAGCCACTTTCTGGTGACTGTTCCTTCTCCCTGTGCCAAGTCAGTTTGTCCTCATAGAAGCCGATGACCATCTGGGGCCATCTCGCGCTGGCTTCCCTGGCTGAGAGCAGGGCCACATCAGCTGTGTCCTTCCTACGTAGGATCAAGAGAAGAGGGATTAGTATGGATCTTATATTATGGGGGCAAAAATCCAAGTACACAAGCAAGAAAAAAACGTGCCATTTAATGAGGAACATAAGCTCTCCATGGCGGTCAGTGGAACCAATAATGCGATCCGGCTCTGGGTACACAGGCTGGTCATCCTTGGCCTCTGTGTTGTGATCACCAGGGCTCCCCACCTCACTTCTGCTTAATATGCTCTGATGCTGCTGAATATGGACCTACAGTGATCAGCAAAAACATAACAATGCTCACAGCAGTATACTGTTTTTAGCTGAAGGTCTGAGTGCTTTCTGTTTCTGATGAACATGTGTGTGTGGACTGCTTGTCATGAGTTTTATTTAAGGAAATGGTCTACATGGTCTAATATCTCTTTTTGCCAAACGTATAAACACCTACTGTGTCTTCTTCCATTTCCGTTACTTCCTCTTTGGGTTGGATAACAAGGTCGAGGGATGAACTATAATCTGCTTCGGACTGGCCAGAGATGGCTAGGTTTCTGAGGAATTCTTCAATCAACTCAGGACAGTCCAAATTGTCCTCTGGCTCCCAGGTGTTTTCAGCACTGAGGAGACAGCGCAGCAACATCTGTATTATACTCATGGACAAAAGTGCAAAAGTTAAAGCTTTTTAAAATATAGTTTTAAATTCTACAACTTTTTTTCCTTTTAAAAGCAAGAAAAGTCCTGGAAAAGAGAAAAACTGCAATGCGTTACCAATATGGCAGCACTTTCTTTCTAAACTAATAAAGATTCAGTTAACACATGTCCTTTACTAAAAGCAAAGGCCATTTTTTAATTGTTTCCTAGACTCCAGCTTTAGATCCTGGAAAATGTCCTGAATAAACTGTGGTGTAAATAGATCCAGCTGTCAAACATTCCTGGACACTCACTCTGTGAAGCCTTTCCACTTCAGGTAGTACTCCACTTTTCCATCGTTGACTCTTCTGCGAATGATTTTTTCCACGACAAACTCCTGAACAACTGTCGTCTCCTCCGTCTTCCTGTTTTTGACATTCTGTTTTTTTCTCATGGTTACCTGAAAAAAATCTGAAGTTATCATAAAGTTAACAGTTCTAGTTGACAGCACTTGGATAAAACAAATTCAGACAAAGCAGTAGACATTTGTTTCCACATTCTGGGTTACATATTTGGCTTGGTGTGTAATGCATTCAGCTGACTGGAGAGTAAGCTTTTTACAAATATCAATGTGTTATACCACATTTAATAACCTAATGTCTGGGAACGAATTTAAACTTTAATCTGGTCGAATGTGTCTGAAGTACAAAACTATAGCTCATGAATGACGCCCAAGCCAAGTATACTTTCTAGATGTTTTTTCCCCTTTATGTGTTCTATCAGACTGACACAGATGAAGCTTAACTAAAAATTACAAATTTAAAATGAAAGACAGGAAACATTATCATCTATATAAGACCCGACTGAAATCTGTCAGTCACAAACAAAGATGTGCGTGAGGTTTCTGTTTTGTTTAGACAGAAACGAATGCGACAAAACGGCACTTTTGTTTAGCAAAAAACAATGTCACACAAAACGGGACGTGTACGTTCACTACACTGCAACCCGAGTGCCAGCTGCAGTGAAAGCGCCGTTTTACAGCTGAATTACGGTAAAGTGTGAACGTCTGCAGCGTCAATTTTACAGCGCAACCCGAACGAGGCCGTGAGTAACAGACAGCCTCGCGCCGCTCCACGCGCCGGCCCACCTGACTGCGCGCGTCTTCCACGGCAACCACGCAAAGTCCAGAACGGGCACAAAACTCTGTCTCTAACACAATCAACGCCGGGCGCACCGTCGATTCGTTACCAGCGACGCCGCCACCGGCGGGACTTTTAACGTCTTTGTTGTGTTTACATAACTTTTCATGAATGAGTTAAATTAAAAATGGCCGATTGGGAGACGCGGCGGAAGTGGGGGGCGGAGCAGGGGCGGAGTCTTAAAGCGCAGGCGCCGTGCTGCTAAAACGTAGTAAACGTTGGCTACACGTTGTTTCAGTTTGCATTTCAAAAGAGCATCAGCAGTGGTAAAAGAGCACTGAATATTTGTACTTAAGCACAAGTGCTGTTACATTACTGAAATTACAGCATTCCAGTACTGTCAATTCTGTGTATTGGGCCCCAGTATGCAGGAATATTCAAAAGGAAAAAGCAAAAATCACATTGACAGTGCAATCAAAAAACAGCGTGGTTTTCCCCCAAAATGGACATGTCTGTAAAGGGTAGACTATTGAATATCACCACAAACCGTCCTGAGATCCAAGATCAAGAGACCCTTTTTGACCACCTTTATTTCCTCATCGCTAAAATATTGCGTATATAATTACTATAAATATTCCCACAAAAAGTACAAGCACCCCCGCAAAAAAACTACTTTAATACATCAACGTCATCAGTACACAAAATAGGCTAAAAGTCACAAAAACAGAAATGCAGTCGCTGATGAAACTTAATTTGTACTGCGACATGAATAAATGATGCACGTTATCTATGTGGCGCCTCGGTTAATCAATAGACAAATTATTTATGTTTAGTGTCATGTCTCAGAATATCTCTGTTTTAAATATTTTATGTCCAAATGAAAGTGATCTTCTCTCTGATCATATTAGAGTGATACCATCCAGATGATGGCGTAACATATATATAAGTTTAACTAATATAAAACGTGTTGAGTGCAGGCAAAAGTCAAAATTCATTTTGCAACCTGCTTCTGTTACCTCGTTATATACAAAAAGTGTCTGCTTTGATTTTTTATTTTTTATTTTATTTTTTTAAAGTCCTCGAGTAGCTATTCCCTTGACTGCTTTTTTTGGGTAGTCTATTTTTGTGAAATTCTAATTCACATTTTATATGCTTCCTACATGTGTTACATTTTTAGCTTAACAGTCCTCCATGACCTGTTTTATATTTGCCGCACTGCTTTCTCAAGTTTCTTGATTACTGGACTACAGCAGAGCTCCTTCCCACGTCCCACTCTGCTGAAACTGGACGAAAAGTTTTGTGTGAAGTTGAGGCTCCTCCCTGATGCTGACTCACCTCACAGCATCATTCGACTGACAGACTCACAGTAGCCAATACGAGAGGAGGCCGACTCTGATTGGTTGAGGTTTTTGACCAATTGTAATGTGCGTGCGTGCGTGTGCGTGCGCGTGTGTGTGCGCGTGTGTGTGCGTGCGTGCGTGTGCGTGTGTGTGTGTGTGCGTGCGCGTGTGTGCGCGCGTGTGTGCGTGCGCGCGTGCGTGTGTGTGTGTGTGCGTGTGTGTGCGTGTGTGTGTGTGTGCGTGCGTGCGTGTGCGTGTGTGTGTGTGTGCGCGTGCGTGTGTGTGTGTGTGTGTGTGTGCGCGTGCGTGCGCGCGTGCGCGCGTGCGTGTGTGTGTGTGTGTGTGTGTGTGATCAAACCGGTCGGTGAAATTTCTTTCATTTCTTAGGTTGGTTCTGCGGTTGGACACAAGAGGGCGCACTTTGCCATTTTCTCTGTTTTTCCTCGCAGGTGGTTTATACAACAGAGCTCAATCAAACAAAAAAGTAAGAAATAAATATTTATCTGTAAAATAGTACTGATTTATAAATGGCATATGCACTTTACATTGTGCATAACTTAATTAGTTAGTATTAAAATATTGCGTTCAAAATAAAGACCAGATATACCTTTCTAATTTCCTCAGTTTAATGCAATGGTTATGCTATGAGTAGCAATGTATAACAAATGTTTATTCTCGTTCCAATTTACATATTTGTGTTCATATATTATCACATTATATGCATTATTGCATAATGAAAATACAATCTCGTACAATTTAATAATAACATAACAACATATAGTTCATTAATTATACTTTATCTTTCCATACACTGAATATACTGTACTCTTTGGGATACTTGCAAAATCAAAAATCAAGTTGATGGAGAGAACCTAAATAAATAAATAAACCCTGTATAGACCATACAGGGTTTATTTATTTATTTATTTATTTAGGTTCTCTCCATCAACTTGATTTTTGATTTTGCAAGTATCCCAAAGAGTTATACAACTGTAAATATTACAATTTTGACATGATATCAGCTCACCACTTCAACAAATAATTCTGAATGTTTGTGTGCCTAGATTTATAGTATAGTCACACTGTAAAGACTCAAGTCAAAGACATTTTAATCAATTACATTCATGCTTCTTCTGCACTCCAGAGCCTAAGGGCTGTGTACATAATGGCTGACAGATGGGCTGTGGAGCCTTAGTGCTCCTGTGTTTCTGACTCGTTTCCCAAACTCTTTTTTTCAATGCCATGCTCAGCCTGCTCTATATCTAGTGTGGACTGGCAGCTTTGGAGTGTGTGTTTGCAGGCTGAATGTGGTCTTTACTACAGTCATGGCCCCTGTCAGGCTGGAAATGTGTCCAGATGGAAGGACCCCGCTGTGCAGGCCTGGCTGACACTCTGGGGGTCCACAGAGCTGAAGCGTGAGCCGCTGCTCTCTTCTGACTGGCCCTTTTTTCTATGCACCAGGTTCCCGAACCCTGGCAGGACTGCGCTGCGTGGCTCGGGTTACGGGCACGCTCGTGCCGGCCGTGTCAGACATGTTGTTTTTGCAGTGTGTCGGCCCCAGTGAACCCAGAGCCAGATTAGCTGGAGATGATTTAATGCGAGCGTTGCAAGCCAGCTTAATTCATCGAGAGGTTTGCACAAAGGTCAACAGATTTACAGCGAGAGTTGTTAAGAGTGGTGGAGATCTCATAACGTCCATCGTACCGGCCCTCTCACGCACACGTACGACATGCACAGTAAATTTCCACTGAGCCATATAAGTTATTTGATTACTGTCACGTAATGTTGCAGATTTGCAGATTAACGCCATTCAGTAAGCAGGTTAGAATGGGGTTTCACAATTACAAACTAACACATACCTGCAGCAGTATTTGGGTAATTTTCACAGGTCTGAATTAAATTATCCTGTTCGAACATAAATTATGATCCACAAGGTCAAAACCTAGGGATGGTTGTCCACTCAAGTAGAAATACAATAAAAGAATTAAAGTTAAAGTCTCAGTTAAAGGAAACAGACCTAAAGAGTCTTACAATATAGAGTTTAGTATAGTATTTACTGTAAACACTATACAGTAGTCAGAGTGTATCCATCATCTGATTTGGTAACAGATGTGTACATTACATTGAAAGTCTACATTGAAAGTGATCTTTACTCCAGAGCGCTGCTCCAGATCAACTCTATCATTTCTGCAAGACATTTATTCCAGGGGATGCAGAAGCTTATCTGCTGTTATAACATTCATGTCTTTATGATCATTAACCTTCAAAAAAGCACAATGCCCTTTGCAATACATAGATGTTTTATTACATCCACTCTGTACTGATTTTTAAATAATTTTAATGTTCATGTTGGGATGTATTTTTTGCGTTATGTTTCTATTATTTTAGATCTATTTTAATGTCTCTTTAATGTACTGTTAATATGTATTGCAAAGTCTCAGAAATGAATTTGATTAATTTCACTCCCTGTTGCGTTTGCATAACTGTGAATGTGACAATTAAAGAATCTTGAATCTTATGTAACAGTTTTCGTTTCCTATTTGAGTGTCCTGATGAGGCTTTAGCTCGGAAACTTGGCTGCATAGCTATGTAGCAAGTGTTCATTTTCACATTTACATTACGCAGCTCTGCGGTCAGCGTCGGGCCCAGGGCCCCACCGGTCTTGACGCCTGTAAAATTACACCTGAACCGCAGAGTCCGGCAAAGCGGTCGACTCTCTCACTGAAAGCACCTCACAGTCCACCCAGCGGTATGTTTGTAATAACCGTGGGCTCTGTGTATTTTGGGGGAGCATATCGCCCTCACACATCTCACTTTGCCTTTCTGTATCAGCACTCTGATCGCCATTATCAGCAGCGTGTCAGCCACGCTTAGAACAGTCATCTGTCATTCTGCCCCCTTTGCTTTGAAAAGGCCGAACCTGACACCGGCTGACAGCCTCCGTTGTTTACCCTGCTGCAGGGACACGGACGATTGTTCGGCGAACATGACACTGCATACTGGGCGGCAATATGGCGGGCCGGCTGGGCCCCCTCGTCACCCAACTCTCAGCACCTCTGTCAAGCCCCAAACCTAACAGAGTATCGGATTCGAAGGCCCGTATTCCAGCAATCTGCGGTACGGGCGATGATTTGGGTCACAGGCCGGCGAATTGGTTTAGATTGGAACTGACGTTGTGAAGGGAGTGAGAGAAAAGGTGAAGAGAGACCACCGAAGTTAGCTTTCAAAAAGTCGTCTTCTGCAGTCTGAATGCGCTTCTTTCATACTTCTCTGTTCATTCAGGTGTTTTCTCTAATTCTGTAATTACTGCAGAAGGTCTTTAAACAGACTGACTGGAAATCTTAAATTTAGCTTTAATGTGAATAGAGAGTTTGCTTAAAATTCTGTGACTTCTTTCTCCTTAAATGACCTTTCAACTAATTTATAATAATAGTAATAATAATAGTAATAATAAATAATAATAATAATATAATAATAATAATTATTATTATTATTATTAATAGTAATTAGTAGTAGTATATTACAATAATTAATTAGTTTCGCTCTGTCAAGAACAAACGTCTAAAAATCTCAAATGTTTAAAAATGTTCAAAGAACAACGAAAAGAAGTAAGTGCAATCTTACTTTCCTCAGTTACAATAAAAAAATGAAAAGAAGAAAAATCTTTTTAAAATTTCACTTACATTTATCAAAGCAGTTCAGTCTATCATTGTTGCAAAGTTTAACTATTGCTTCAAACATGAGTATTTCTACTGTAGTTTTGAAATATTTACTTAAATAATCACTTTTATATAATAAGTACTAAAAACCTTTAGTATTACTTAGAAAAAAATGAAATGCAAACACATTTATTATACAATATAGTATATTAGTTCCCCACAATTTGTCAATAAACTTAAAATAAATAATATTAAATCTAATATTTTGTATACAATGTATGTAAAGAAAAATACATTGAAAAATCAAATAATACAATTTAACTGTTATTATATTTAAATATTTTCTGTAATTCATATTTCCCAATTCAGTAGTGCAAATGCAACATTGCAAAGACCTCTTTCTTTTTACAAGTTTGACTTTAAGTATTACTGACAAACAAAAAAAGTGTTTTATAACATCAATCAACACCAAAAATCTGCATTTATGTGAAAAGCCAAAACATTTTCACATCACTGCTGACATGATGTGGGTCCCGCTGAAAGGTTTTTTTGATGGTTGGTGTTTTGTTTTTAGACAGACCCGCTTCAATGTGTGGGAACTCTTAAGTGTTTGTGTGTGTGAGAGAGTGTGAAGAGTTGTTTCTGTGTCTTTGACAGCAGGGCCTCTCTTGCAATACAGCCACATGAATGTGTGTAGATGTGTGTGAAAACACCAACAATGAGAGATCTGTTGCAGAGGCTGATAAAGGATTTTTGACTGCGGGTGGATTTTTTAAAATACACATTTCAACACAAGACCATTCAGCAATAGATTGTCCATCATCATCATCATCATCATCATCATCATCATCATCTCTCTCACTCTCTTTCTTTCTCTCTGTCTCTCCATACATTTCTCATAGAGAATTACTAACACTTGAGCAACGTCCGGTGCAGTTTGTTTAGGTATTCAGTGTTGCTTTTTAGGGGGGGTCAGCGGGACTATGTTGAGTATGTTTGAGTGTGTGTGAGTGTGTGTGTGTGTGTGTGTGTAAAGCAGGGAGGGCTGTGAGAGAGTGTGCAGACATCCTGTGTCTGACAGGAATCACATTCAGCACAGCAACCCACTTATTTCCCCCCTCCGGGCCACACAGAATTCTCTCACTCACTCTAATTAAGACAGAATGCTGTGTGTGTGTGTGTGTTTGTGTGTGTGTGTGTGTGTAAGGGTGGGGTGCAGAAATTTAGGTACTTTTAAGGACTGAATCGTGTCACGAAAAGGCAGTAAAACCTGAGATTTGTCGGATTTGTCAAGACAGTTTGGGGTATCAGGACTGCTCCTCATAATGACAATGATTTTGTAGAAGGGTTTCCTTATTTATTTAAAAAAATAATAATAATAGTAAAAGAGTGAAATGATTATGACTATGGTTTAAGTAATGGTTAGGTGAAGCTATATTATTCACCTCTTGCCATAATGGGAATCAAAATAGATAACTCACAAAGATAGCAAGTGTGGCCATGTTTTTAAATATTTTAAGAACTTTTGGTTGTCCTATAAAACATTTTTTGTAGCTTTGTGAGGACCTTTTGTATGTGAGGGTCTCTCATCAAAAGAGAAAAGATTAAGTTTCTGATTTTACTTTCAAGACTAAAAGAGGTCAAATCAGAATCAGGACATTGCTTATCTTATGACTGCAAAGACACACAGAAACAAAATAATATAAAACACCGAGACTGTTTCGCAGGACGTTTTCCGGTTTCCCTAAGTTTTGCGTCGCGGGACATTACGTCACACTCTGCGACTCGACCTTCAGCCACGAGGAATCATGACGCATAAATGATATGCGCTGCGTTTGTTAAGCCGCACGACTCTCACAGCGAAGTTTAGTAAACGTTCACGTTAACTTCCTATTTATTACAAACAAAACTTATATTTTAGCTGATAAATAACAAAAACAACCAGCGTTCTACTCACAGTACAGCTTTTTACTTTTTTTTCCGGACACGTGCGTCCACCGCGTTATTGTGACGCGGCTCTCTATGGAACGCCCTCATGGCAAAAATGTACTTTTCTTCTTTTCTACTTCTTCATTTTTTTAAATTATAATAAATATTTTACCCCATTCTGTAATGTTAGAGAGTAAAAATAAATATAGAAAATTTGTTATTTGTTAAAAAAATTATTCTATATCCAAATGGATAAAGAAGTGTTTCCACCTGACACTAACCTTATTTTTCTTCATAGTACTAAGCGATAGAATGCCTCTGCATAATAAAAACTCTAACTTTAAATATGAATGTGTTCACAGTCTTGTGCAGACATCATTTTGGAAAAAATAAAATGGAATACTTTAAAAACAACTCAGGAGTCATAATATAAAAAAGTAATATTAATAGGTGTAGTTGTTATATTATGGTAATGCTTCTCAAAGATAGCACGACACCTTTGTGGGTATTTATGGCTTTGTGAGAGCACTTTTGTAGATTTTGTAGACTTTTGACTCTTTGTAGACTTTTTGCAGATGCTTTCATTGAAAAATCTGAGGAAGAACTTAGAGAATAAAATGTTTGATTTTAGTTTCATCTAGTAAGTCAAGAAGCCTGTGGAAGCACCTCACAAAGATAAGTGTGTGGCTTTATGTGCTTTGTAAGACATTTTTGTATGTGAGGAGCGCTCTCCATACGGGAAAATCTTCTTTATGCAAAAGTTCCAGGTTTTATTTTTAAAACTAAAAGTGAAGAGTGATTTGATGTTGGTTCCCAAGAGTGTAGCTGTCACATTATTAGGTGTAGTTGGAGTATTAGGGTAGTACCACTCAAGGATAGCAAAACATAAGTGTGTGCGCTTGTGTTAGTGTGCGTGTACAATTCTGAATATGCATTAGGTAGCGGATAGAATAACAACAAAAAGAGGAAGCAAAGCAGACACAAAAACCTTACCAACTAGCATGGGATAAAGTGAAAAGGAGAAGAGAGGCCCATTATCCCATTACACATCGACCCAACAATTATCTTTTCCAGACTTTTCCCGGGAGGTCTTCAAAGGCCTACGATTACTTGCAGTAAGCCTATGCTGCTTTTGAAGCCGCAGTATCCGTAGTTCGTGTAAGTGCTGCGTGACACTGTCGAGCAGGACTGAGTATTGACCTGTGACTCCAGGATATTCTCTCAGAGGAAACCAGAGCTGTGGGCTTGCATGGTGATCCGCTCACACATAGCCTGCATTATTCAGCACACTGCCCTGGGCCGACTACCAGGCTCCCTGAATGCACCTGAGTGGTCGTTTGTGGTCACGGTGCACATTAATCATCATGTCACCTGCGTGTGTGACAGCCCATGTGGTTCAATCTGTCATGAATACATGAAGTAGGATGTTAAATACATTGTGTGGGATTTGAACATAGGCGTGTGAATACATGGGCAGTTTATGCTCAAAATTAAAATTAGTAAGAAATGTAAGAAATTCCACATTAATTTTCGACAAGTAAGTGTCTTTTTCTGAGGCCGTATTTCTCAATCCTGGCCCTTAAAGCCCAAAATTTACATTACAATTTATGCTCATATCCAGAATGACTTCCATTTCCTAATTACAGGGACAGTCTCCCTGCAGAAACGTGGGGTTAAAGATCTTGTTTAGGTGACGATCCAACTGACTGGCTGATTAACAATATACAGTAAGGTCATGGCATTCTGGTGCAGGAAACTCCAATTCTGTCCAAATCTGTTTCCACAAAGCCTAGGGTTGAGAAATTCTGCTTTGGACCAAGACACTTATTACTTTGCTGCTAAGGCTGACTGCTTACACTTTAAGTTAGGATTTTTAGGTTTTCGGTTTTAAAGCTGGTTTATGTCATTCAAAATAAAGATCTTGTCTTTTGTGATGGGTAAAAGCATAAATGTAGGAATGTTAAGCATTTTGGAGAAACTAGAAAAATGGAATGCACTATTTCTTTATTAACAATGTACTTTTCTCCATGTATGGGTGGTGTGTGTGTTTGTATGTCTGTACTGGGCAGTGTGAGGCAATGAGAGTGTGTGTGGGGACATGTGGGTCAGTATGAGCATAGTTGCGTCTATGTGTGTATGTTGGACAGAGTGGGACAGTGTGTGTGCATGTTGGGGAGTGTGGGCCATGTGTGTGTGTGTGTTGTACAGTGTAGGGCAATATGAGCATGGGTGTGTATACTGTATTGTGTGTGTGTGTTGGACAGTGTGTGTGTGTTGGACAGTGGAGGCTGTGTGTGTGTGTTGGACAGTGTGTGTGTGTTGGGGAGTGTGGGGCAATATAGGTGTGGGTGTATTTTTGTGTGTGGGACAATGTGTGTGTGTAGTGATGAGTATAGCTAAGCAGTGTAGTATTATGTGTGTGTGAGAGCCTGTGTGTGCGTGGGTGTGCTAGGCAGTGTGGAGCAATGTGTGTGTGTGTGCCCATTTGTGCCTGTGTGGAACAGGCTTTGGGAAAGCAGCGCTATAGTGGGAAACAGTGACTCCTCTTTCACAGGGACAGGTGTTGATCCCGTGGCAGCGGCTGACGGGAAGTTTCCTCGGCGCAACACCGAGCCCATTGGAGCGCGCATCAAGCTGACGGACGGCTGAATGACACCAATGAGAATGGAGCGCTATGCTGCGGGCCGACCCGCCTCGCCGTGACTGACAGCCTGCGGCTGAGAGAATGGGCCGCCTTTGAACCTGAAAAGAATCCTTTCCTCCCTCTCTCTCAGCCCCTTTTCTCCCTCTTTCTCTCCTCAAGGTGCACGTTGGCCGCGACCCCAGTCGCTTCGCTCCTTTCTCCTCAACGGCATTCGTTTCAGTGGATGTGTGTGTGTGTTTGTGGTGGGCAGACTGGAGAGTCAAGCGTGTTAAATGCACTCCTTTCACAAACGCAACATGTCAGTCAGTCAGCGTTGGACCTGCCAGCCCTGTTGGAACAGCAAAGGGAAAAACAGAGAGAGGGAAATAGAGAGAGAGATGTGGGTGGAGGTGTGAAGAGACAGTTGGCAGCCTGCAGGAGATTCTGACCCAACTAAGGTCACCTACAGTCCACTCAGAGTCGTCATGGATCACTGCGACAACTCTACTGTGAGGTTTATATTAATCGAAAATTGCTGCTGAAACCCAATGGAAAAGCATAAAGAAGTGTCCATCATAGAAATGAATAAATATTAATGCAGAATGGTGGAGAGATTGTGAAGCACATTGTGATTCAATAGGTTGAAATGTTCCCCAGCTGTTTAAGTGTTTAAGTGATACGTCTTCAAAGCTGTGTTTTCTCAAACTGGAAAGGACTGTGCTGAAAGTAAAGTTGGCGTAACTTTTTATCAGCTGACACAGGCTACTCGAATTCCACATTTTGATAAAGTTAGAGCCTGTGTCCACCAAGCGGGTTTTTTGCGCTGAGAGCGGCCAAAACCTCACTTCCAGAGCGTTTTTTTGGTGCTTCTCTCAGCGCTTATTTGTTGCTAAGTTACAAAAAGCCATTGGGCACTTCCACGTTTGTTCCTATTTCATGTAAAGATTGTAACGTGGTTCTTTGAGATCGGTAGTTTAGCCGACATAAAAAAGATTATCTTTACAGTGGAGAGAAATCGCATCTTGGCATTAGCGGCAGCGTTTAGACTAGTTAGCTTCTCCAGCTGCTCCAGATACGCGACTATCGTTGTTAGTGAGTTCTTGACTGTGTATGTCCCGCCCCTTCCTCAATTTTGATTGGCTAGCAAGAGAGAAGTGACGTTGACAAGCTCAGCGCTGTTTTTAAAGTTGAACGGATTTCAACTTGAAGCGCTCTGAGGACTGCGGTAAAACAAATTTTTTTTCCTCTGAAGGTGCTTAACGCTCTGAGCGCTGAAGCTCTTAGGATTTGTATTATAAATAGGCACTCTCAGCACAAAAAACTTGTTTAGTGGACACAAGGCCTAAATCACTCTGAATACATGTGTTTAAAAAACTAAAATTCTTAATTGTAGGTGAATAATGAATTCCAAAAAGAAGCAACTTGCCATTATTGAGTTCTTGACACAGGACGAGCGCAGGCTGTCAAACATACACAGAAGGCACCAGAATGTTTGCGGCGATGACACCATTGACACGAGCAACGTGCACATATGGATGATGGAGTTTAAAGAAGAACAAATAGGAAACCAGCACTGAAGACAAACCACACAGTGGGAAGCCATCAACTGTGACTACTGACCTTTGGGGATGTCGGACAGCCTGCACCACCATGATTCTAAAACAGGAGGAGTTAATCTACCAACATGTGCAATTTGTATGACCTCTGTCGTTATTGCCAATTTTGCTTTAGTTTCGATACAGCTCTTGTATAAAGTGACTAAAAAGAGCAAGCACTTATCATGCTTTAAAACAGTTAAGAAATAGGTTCTGCTTTTTATTCTCTGGCCGTGTATCAATAACATGTAGAGTTTTTAAGCCTTCAAAACTATCCTGTTTCTCAGTTCTCACACTTTTGTGTGAGTAAAAATCATCCACTTGTTAACTGTTTTACACTGAATCTGGAAAAAGTAGCGAGCACAATTAACACATTTTTATTTTTGCATGTTGTGCAGTGTCTATGACAGTATGTGTGTATCAACAATCATTGTATCAAGGTCTCATGGCCAACTTAACTAGGTGATTTTTAAAAAAGTAATCTCTTGCCAGAATTAGTTTTTTCCCTGGTTTTCCTAGTCCCTTGTGTATGCCGTTCAGGGCCGGGAGATCACGGCGTGCCTCTGTCATCCTGTTTGCTCTGGAGTGACTTCCTCTTTTGTAGCGGCGCCTCCTCCACTCGGCCTGAAGAGCTTCCCTTAAAAAGTGCCAATCACGAGCCGGGCCAGGAGGACTTTCTGACAGCTCCCCCTCCCTCCAGGGATCAAGAGGTGGAAGGTTGGGGTCAGGGTAGGATGAGTGGACTGAGTGGGAAGAGATGGGGAGAGGAAAAATGCTGAGAGATGAAGATATACGCGAGACCCTAGGTTGTGTTTGTAGAGTCAGCTAGAGTTTTCCACAACTCTTTCACCGACATGCATGTCTGACTTATTTCCTTACTGCAAAAAATATCCAAGTTTTGCCCATGAAAAAGGAACTTGTCCTTGGGCCATAGCTGCTGTTTTGCACCATTTCAATAACAGTATTTTTGCTCCCTTGCCCTGCTTGACCAACATCATAATATGGAAAACTGTCATCATGAACCACCTCAAACATTTTTTTTCAGCAAATCTTGAAAACTTTCACCGTTATACCATATAGGCTTTATGCGGAGTGGCCCCAGGGGATTTATGGTGAGGAACTGAGAAGAGAGTTTGCTGACAGACCTTCTCCCCAGGCTGGAGCGGAGATGGAGGCTGGCATGCAACTGGCCTGGCTCTGAGCCTCACTGAGTGTCAGCCTGCAGATGGAAGTGCTTATTTGTAATAATAAACCCTGGGAAATGGTAGAGATCTGTGGCCTCCAAGCTCACCGGCTGCATGCATGACTCTGAGTAACTCAAGTTCTTCTCGGTCTCAGTGTAGCACGGCCTGTCCAAGAGAAGAGGAAGAAAACCTCACTCTGAGTGCACATTGTAGCTTTGCAGGAGATAACAGTGTTGATATGTATTTACTGATTAAGTATATTGTGATTGCTTATCAATGACTGAGGCTTTTTGATGTTGGCTTATTCAGTAATTGAGTTAAAATTATTCAGAAAATCAGATTCATTAATATTCATTATTACTTATCCCAGTTGTCTGCAGATCTCCAGCTTTCTATTTTTTATTTGTCAATGTAGCAAAAGATTTGGGATTTCATAGCATGGAAAAGATTTCCCAAAATTATTTATTCATTCATTCATTATCCAAACTGCTTAATCCCTATCAGGGTCGTGGGGACCAGAGCCTATCCAGGGAACTGCGGGGGCAATGTAGAGACCAACCCTTGGCAGGCGCCAACAAACCGCAGGACACACAATCACACTCATATTCACACGGGGCAATTTAGAGTCGCCAATTAACCTATATTGCATACTTTTGGACTGCGGAAAAAAATGGAATTTTCTATGAATAAATACATCATTTTTATTTACTACAACTTTTTGTAGTCCTATTTTGTGCACGTTGACCGTGTGTTCCATTTTACATTGTTATATTTAAGAGTTGTAAAGATGTAAGCCCTTTCAAGATTAATTCCTCTTCCTGCACTGTGCATTATTTATGTTGTCATTTCTGGTATTATAAAATGTGCAAAAAAGGAACGAAAATTTAAACAGACATAGTTATAAAACTTTCCTTAAGATCCATTTGGTCAAAACAAGTGTCACCATTTGGACTCCAAAACTAGTCTTTCATTTTTTGTGGAAAAGTGTGTTGCATGAGTCCAGGTCTGCATCTTGTACAGAGATTTTTTTTTTTTTAACCAAAGTGCCAAAGGCAATGTTTACTATGTAGTGATTCATACATTTCTTCATTGCTATTGTCAGACAGAATTTACATCAAATAAAGTATGACTGCACGTGCTCGGCTCAGCAGTGCTGCAAACGTCCACAACATGTCAGCCGTTTCCCTCCACAAATAAATATGATGTGTGTCTCCAAAGTGACTCCACGTGCTCCCAATCCACTCCAGGAAAAAAACACCGCCTTCTTCTTCTTCTTTCGGGAAGTGCCTGAACTCTTACTGCCCTCACGTTGGGAAGGTCTAGATAGCTAGCGAGTTACTTTCAGCTTAAATTTAACAAATCTTTGCATGCCTTGCTCCTACTTGTGAGAGAATCCATGTTAGGAAGTTAGAATGCATGAAACCAGAGTTTACAAAATAAAATATGTGCTATTTTGGCAATGAGTATTTACATGCTTGCTTGCATGCTTGTTCTCAGAATCAGTTCCCAACGCACAATTTTAATTTACTGAGAACAGTCTAAAGAGATCAAACCACGAGTATCGGTCAACATATGACTTCCGAGGGGCATGTAGAATAATTTTGTATGATGACTCTCTTTGTTAATGAGTAGGTCAGGTCAGGATATTCTATCGTCATCTAGTTGTCATAACCAGGTGTCATAACTAGTTGTTAAATTCTTTGGGCTGGTTTCTTGCTCACGGATCAAGCCTTGTCTTGGACTAAGCTGTAATACCAACAGAGATTTACCATTCAAACATAAAGTTAGTCTAGGACTAGGCCTAATCCACGACTGGGAAATTGGCCTTCAAAACTATGCTCTGTTTCTTAGTCGTTACACTTTTTAAAAATTTACTAAGAACAGTCTAATGAGCTCTGGCCACTAGTACTGGTCACCATGTGACTCGTTTGCCTCAGAGCCCTTGTCAATATCGAGTGTGCGATGGCTCTGATTGGGCTCCCCTTTGTTAACGAGTGGCTCGGCGTGCTGACAGGTCTGACAGCACTGTGGCACGATGTCTTTGTGCGAGAGAGAGGATCGCGGCCCTCGCCAGGCCCCTCCATCACCCTGCAGCTGCTGTCTGTCTCCCCCCACCCCAGGCTCCAGCTCCAGCTCCCGCTCCCGCTCCCGTTTCGACCCCCGTGAACGCAGTCTGTCGACCCTTCGGAGCTTTCTCTCTCGCAGCTGTGCAGCTTTGAACCCTTAGCCATTGCGTTAAAAGCATGCTGTAGCCAAATGCTGTTCCCAATACAACATCCCCCACCCCACCATCACGACTTTCTCCTTATAGACACATACACACTTATACACGCACACACACAGACACACAACCTTTCAGCCCTTCAGGCCTCACAAGCTGTTCTAGGCAACTCTTTTTTTCTGCAGGCAATGAGATCAGATACGCTGGCTGAAAATGAGACAGTTCACATGCGAGACGAGGCTCTAATCACACTCAGTTCTCAGGCTGGTTCTTCAGTATTTAGGATTATTACGACGACCTGAAGGATGTAGCGTTGTTGGGAAAATGCTGTTAATGGAGCGAAACCTTGCCATTAAACATGTTGTGAATTTCCAAACTGCCAGCTACAAGAGGTCTGTGAAATCTTACACTAGTTCACTTCTCACATCTACTAGGTTTAAGTAAGACAGACCGTGCTGGTGATCCATTTAAGCTCCTTTTCAGCAAATGCTGGACATGTCTTTAACTCATTTATACTCCTAGAACAAGCAGAATAAAATCCCTCACAAGAGAAAGAGGTGAAAAATCAGAATTAGGGAGCGTAAGTGTGTCCAAATGAATAGAAGAGCTAAGTTGAAATAGCAGTAAGACTAGGGGCCAGGGGACTAGGGGACAATAACTTCATACACACAAGCCCGTTTTCAAAAATATCTCGGTATACACAACTCCGGATAAATACGCCATCAAGAGCTGCGTAAAACCATGTCAGACAATCAGAGTCCTGGAAAAACGGATGACTTTTACATCCGGGAGCTTTGTAAACAATGGAGTTACTTTCAAACGTTAGCAGGTGCAAACATGCACAAATAACTTGAATAAGGGAGATGACAATCGCTGCTCAGACAGTCCACACTTAGGCCATGTCCACATGTACACGGGTATTTCTGAAAATATCCATTTTGACCTTACGTCCACGCGTAAACGGCATTTTGGGTCAGTGAAAACGAAAGTTTTTGAAAACTCCAGCCAAAGGGGTGATTTTTGAAAGCTCAGTTTCTGCGTTTAGGTGTGGACAAGAAAAATGAATTGCGTGAGGACAGAGATATTTTTGAAAACATGCTCGTGTGGATGCAATTTTTGTAAAAAACGAAAACGGAAAATCTCTGTTTTCAGAAATACCTGTGTACGTGTGGACATGGCCTTAGTCACTGCAGTCAGAGTTTTCAGAAACCTCAACTTTGACCGGAGTTCTCAAAAATAACTGGTTTCATAACTAAAACCTCCGTTTACGTGCGGACAACAGACGGATAAAAATACATACGTTTTTATAAATATCCGGCTACGTGTGTATGGGAACTAGAAGTAACATTTTGTATATAGAATATACAAGACATACTTTGCAAATGGTAAGGGTAACTGGGAACAAGAACTGGGGGTCTGAGACATCTTTAACACTTTGATGCAGGAATTTCAAATTGACAATTTTTCATCTATTCAAAGCATGAATGCATGGGCTAAGGAAGAAAAAATGTAGATACATTTCTTATTCTTAGATAAAGATTTATAAAAAGGTTTTGTACATATTCACTTGAGTAAATCAAATAGTGAATTAGCATATTCCGTAAATGTGGGAATCTTGACTGCATAATTTGTGGTAATGAATGAAACTAAATTTACTCAAATTAAAATTTGTTTCAGTTGAGCAGTAAATGGTCTCATTGGTCAAGTATAAAAAAGCAAGAAAAGCCCTCTTTAATTTGATTCATTGGGGTTTAAAATCACATTCTACCAGATTCGGATTCTTCCTCTCCTCAAAACTCTGGTTCATATCTTTCCACATACCACCGGTGTCATTCCCCTAATGAGCTTCACTTGTGCTCTAATGACGTCTTGTTAGTTCTCTTTATTGCCTGAGCATTGTGCATGTGTTGCTTCTTTGTTTTGCCGCATAGAATCAACCTCCTTTTTGTAGTACTTGAGATCGGTCTCAAAACCAGTTTTTGAGGGTCTCAGTCTTGTCTCTAAATCGGACAGAGAGGACGTGATTTTATTTCGAGACCAGCCAAGACCACAACTCTGATAATATTACCATTAATGAGCTCATAGAACAACTTCCCACTTCAAGTGCAACCAATGATATTACTGCTGACCACATTTACATGCTCCACCTCCTCACATCCTTCACATTCACTAGTAACTGGATAACTGCTTCCAGTGAAGCGATTTCCTCATCATAGATATGTAAGAGATAAATGTTCAATAAACATGTTTAATGTTGCTTAGTGTATGTTATTGCTTTGTACAGCTTTTTTGAGGGTTGCTTAGGCTTTGCATGTTCCACTTATTTGTCATGTGGTGTAAAACTTGCATTGGTCCTCCTTGGATTTGGCTTTTCAGAGTCTTGGTCTTGTCTCCTCTTTAAAGGAACCGAACTCAGTCCTCTAGACGTGGTCCAAAAAGTGGATCAACAGAAAGGGAACTTGGTTCTTTTTATGTTCACACTGTGAGTTCATTTGAAAGGGGACTCAGTTCTCTTTCTGCTTCACTTCAGCTCAGATGGGGCCTCAGTCCTTTTTCTGTTCAAACTTAATTCTTATGGTTCTCCGTTCGTTTCAGAGGAGTCTGAGTTCGTTTGGCGTGTTCACATATACGTAAAAAATGCTGACTAATCGATCTGAGTTCGCTTTGAGGGCTGAAACGGACCAAGTGTGAAAACACCCTCTGTTTCCCTGTTCTCTCTTTTTAAGTTCTCTCTTTTTCTCAACATACTTTCTCTGATATGTTCACCACTTAGCAGTTGGGTTTCTAACAATACTGTTGAAATAAACTGAAACTATCAAAAAGTTAGCCTGAGACAATAAATTTACTCCTAAATTACCTCTGATAAGTCCTCCATAAAATTCATATGAATCTTTTATTTCCTCATGCTTCAAAAAGTTCTTACAGTTATATTTGACTTTTCTCTGTAAGTTTAGTTAGATTTATAGAACTTGCTACTGAACTAAACTCACACAAGCATGTCTTTTTCTCCCCCCTCAATGGGCCCACAACCCCAGACCCCACTGTTTATGAAAGCAAAGCAGTCGTCCTCCCTGCTCTGACACATCACTAATTGAATAAGACAGAGCTCAGCTGCCTGCCATTCAACGCCTAATGCTTTTTCAGCAGAGCTGCTGCTTTGCCTTGATTGCTGCTGCTAGCATCATGGCAAGACTCCAGTCGTCTCATTGTCAGTGCTTTCGTCTTGCCTTTCTTGCAGTCGAAAAACAAACAAGCATGGTGATGTTTTTATTCATTCAATTTGAGAGTTTTTTTGTTGGTGTTCCTACACTTCAGAAGTCTGACTTTAACCTCAGGAAAATCATGCCCAAATAATACTTTAAAACTTTAAAATCCACCAAGCTTACTTGATAGAACAGATGAAAAAGTTGAGTATGTCAGTTTACTTGTCGGGAATCTGGAAGCTCTTTATTGTTGAACAGAAACAGATTCAGACCAGCTGGCAGTTTTGGTGTAGCTGCAACTACATTTGGAACATTTGATTTTTGCTCATATTTAAATGCATGACATTTATAATTATACTCTTTTCCGAAGCAACAGTCTCCGTGGATTAATTTGGGGGTTAAGGGTCTTGCTGGACTCGAGAAACCCTGCCTTTAAACAGAAATGAGACAGGTTTAAATATATACTGCAACAATTCTTGACAACAACTGACAGTTGTAAAGTTCCACGCACTCAAAATTAAAACGCTGCCTAGGCATCAACTTTTTCGGAGTAAGACTTTCCTTCACAGACTGGAGAGAATTTCTGCTTGAGGTCAACTTTTCCCTCTGAAACATTCAAAAATTCTTTACAGTCAGTGTTCAGTATCTGCAGGAGTGAGGAATAAGCGTCCGTGGCTGTTTCCACATTTAGAAAGGTTGTTAAAGATGGAAATTTGTCTCTGTGAGTAAGACCGTTATATCCGCCAAGCCTTCAAAGCCGTAGCCTTTAGTTCTCCATGTCTGAGCAACTACCTGGAACTGACAAAAGCAGAAATGGATTTACATTGTCCATGCTCCAAACTGTCTCTCTTAATTTGGAGGCCATTTTGAGGCAATCTGGAAGCGGTTACTCAGTGAGTCCTGGCCGTAATTGCTTGCAGCTGAGAATTCGGTCCCAGGCGGCCTTAGGTGGGGTATGGCGAGGGGCCTTTGCTGTGCAGGAAAACTGGAGATATAACAAGTGCAATTGATCCTGTTGGCGTCCCTGTGGGAGGAGACTGGGCCTGATGCTCAGGAAACAAGCTCTCAGGGAGCCCAAAATGAAGTGGTACAGGGAAACAGGCCTGTGTTGTTCTAATTGTAACAGCCACACTCGGACACAGGCTACACATGTTCACAGTTATGCATGTATGCAAAGCTCGTAGGAGTCAAGATTTCGTATTCACTTTAATAGTTTTACAAATACAATAAGTATTGAAATTGACTTGGTTCACGTCTATGACAAAAAACCTACATTTCCACTGTCTCGTCCTCTCTTTTACACGTCTCTCTTACGCACACGGAAACGCACAAGCTAGAGTGTGTGTTCATGTGTGTGAGCGGATGTCTTCTGCATGTTGTTATGGCATGTGTGTGGCAGGAAGCAGCATGGCGCTTTGTTTGATTAGCACTACGTGCCAGGCTGAGCGTGTTGTGGACATGGGTGGGACGCGGCTGTCTGAAGCTGCCATCACTTCTCTCTTACCCCGGTGATGGCTCTGGGGGTTGGAGAGGAAACTGAGAGAAATCTGATCCCCGAGTGGACAGACGTAGTCCAGCCGTCCACTCTGCGTACAGGGACAAGTTTCTAGAGTCTTTATTTGTCACACACATAGATAAACAAGCACAGCATTTATTGATATGTACCAGAGACGATCCTTGCGCAAATTCAAAAATAGAATTTTGACATTAGAAGTTAACAGCAGCTCAAGTTGGACATCTTACAATGAACCAAAAACCAGAGTACATACAGGGAAAAATATGTTCTTAAAAGACTTATACTGTATATACAATAACTGTTCATGTGTATATTTTAGTAAGAAACAATTATATGTAAAATGCAATGTACCTTTTGTTGCCATTTTGAAATGGCAGGTTGGTGACAAGCATAATGGACATTTACATTCCACATTTACGGCATTTAGCAGTCGCTTTTATCTGCATATAACAGTGCTTTGTAGTTCACGACTGTTGACTGTGACTGTAAAGCTAGAATTAACTCCACAACTGTCATCCAACTATGTGACTGCCAAGTAAGTTACACACCTTAATAACCCTAACCCTGTTAGAGAAAGTCATAAGTGCACAAACAAGAATACAAGTGTTTGGGTAAGTGTTTTTTTGGGGAGGGAAAAACAAAGGGTTAGTTAGTCTCCTAAATACACCTTGAAGAGATGTGTCTTCAGACGACGTTTGAAAACAGCAAGGAAGTCTGCAGTTCTTATGGCAGGAGGAAGTTCGTTCCACCAATGAGGAGCCAAATCTGCAAAGAGTCTTGATGCATGTCTTGCTCTTCTTTTGAGAATATGTGGTTTGAGAGAAGCAGCGCTTGATGCTTTTGGAGGATCAACTGAAGTGGTCTACTTGCCTTCAATGGAAGTCCAGCCATTAGAGAGTTGCAGAAGTCCAACATAAACATGATCAAGAATCGGACGAGTACCTGCGTAGCGCCGGTGGTGAGAAACACGGATCCTTCTGATGTTGTAAAGAAGATACCTGCAGGTTCTGGAAAAGGTTGTCACGACAGTTTATCGTTCAGTGACACCAAGATTTCTTGCCATTTTTGAAGGGACGATAACTGAGTTCTCAAAAGAACTTAAGACAAATAAGCATTCAAGTTGGTGATTGAAAAGAACAGTCTTGTACAGCCTTATATCTAAAATATTTAATGTTTGCACATCTTGGGGGGCGAGAGAGATAAAAGGGATGTGAAAGGAGTGGGAGAAGTCGGGTCAAGATGATGAAGCCATTGCTCCTTTGAGTTGAGGATTTGTCTCGGTAGGAGGTGAAATATGGGCTTTGTGTGGGTGGGTGTGGAGGAGCAAATGGGTCAGTGCAGCTATGTGAAGAACACATCTCTCTCTCCAACAGCTCTTTAGACCCACGTGAATTACATCAAACCTCTGAGGTTATCTTGGCCGCCAAGAACTTTTCAACTCCTCTCTTGGAGCTGTAGCTCTTTTCTTTCCTCTTAGAAGTTACTCATGTGAAAAACTTTTACAAATCTTCTAAATGATATATGGATTCTAACCCAAACGTCCCCTGTAGCATGTGGTCCCTATTCATTTTGCCAAGTCAGTGAAGCTGGAGATTTAGTATGCCATCTTAGTGATTATGTTGGAAATTTTTGACCTCCAGGGGTAAAGATGTATAAAAATAGATTATGTTGTACCAGTTCATACAGTAATGATTAGGGGTATAATGTTTCAGAACAATGAGATTTAAGCAACAAGAGATTCATAATCGTAAGGGTACGTTTATTTTAAACAGACGATTTAAAGAATTAAAATGAGTTACCTTGTAGGTCTACAACAGACCCTGGCATCAACAAGTCACATATAATAGAGCAAATAAATCATGAGCAGCAGAAGTGAGTGATTATTTTGTCATTGTGAACACACCACAGCACAGCACACAGTGCACCACAACGAAATGTGATCTCTGCATTTAACCCGTCCACGAAGGAGCAGTGGGCAGCTAACAAGCGCCTGGGGAGCAGTGCTTGGGGATGGTACCTTGCTCAGGAGTACCTCAGTGGTAACTTTACCGGCCCTAGATTCAAATCTGAAATCTTCAGATCACAGGGAAAACATCGTACCGTTACGCCACCAACTGCCCCAAAAAACATTTATGAATTGGTCAGTTCCAAGGTTACGGTGTGAATTCTATCCAGACCTCTTATTTAAATTTACAACATTTAGGAGACCCTCTTATCCAGAGCGGCCTTACAAAAACTAAATGTTTATGGAAAATTTGTGGATAATTTGTGGCAAACAGTGGAGTTTACCAGAATATGTTGCCACACGTTTGCCATTATCAGCCACTAGTGGCAAACAGACCAAACCCACTGTTTTATTCGCCTGCAGAGTTTTTATTACGCAGAGACATTCCATGACTAAGTACTGCGAAGAAAAATAAGGTTAGTGCCAGGTGACAGAACAAAATTTTCTAGATTTTTCCCCTATTTATTACTCTAACATTAAAAAATATTTTCTGATCAATTGAAAATGAAGAAATGCTAAAGTTTTGGGTCATTTTGAGCCAATTTGGAGCTGTTTTTGGCATTTCTGGAAGAGAACTACATTTTTGCCCATGATGGCGTTCCATGTGAGAGTTGCGAGCGCTAACTCTTGTTTACCTCGCGAATAAATTAATTAATGCGTTTTTGTGCACGAAATTACTCAGCGGACATACAGCGGACTGCAAATAATGTCGCAATATTAAATTCAACGTTTTGTGATTCTGTCGGTATCTGTATGGTTTCTGTAAGTTAAAGGAATTCTGAGTTATTAAAACTCTAAATTAATAAACAGCACAAAATGCCTGTCAATTTCAAAGAGTTAATAGTAATATTCTTAGAGCTGTGGCCATCAGCTGGTCTAGAAATAAATTGCAAGAACAAGTACAAATACGGCCAAGACCGAGACTTTCAAAAACTGGTGCCGAGGCCGATCTGCGACACTACTACCATACAAGAAGACGTTTAAGGAGTTTCACATATAGCTTGCAATGTATCAGAACATCTACTTGAGTACATTTTTCCAAACCTGGCTCAAAGCATGAACACAACCCTCATGTTCTACTGAGTGGCCCATTTCTTTTCTTCCGCCATTAATTCCTCTCTCATATTCTCTAACATGACAGCTGGCTCATGTCTATTGATCTTGCAGGCCTTGCTGTCCATACAAGTATATCCAGCTTTCCATCTCTCCTGACCGCTCTCACTGTTCCCTTTGTCAACTCTATAACATTGACTCATAGTAATCTGCTTAGCTGAGTGTCCAGCTGCACACAGCACAGCACACAAAGACCTAATGGGACTCCTGTGAGATGAAAGCCAACCTCATGTTACCCAAAACAGAGCAAGGGACAAGCCATGTGATGACTACAGCATGCAGCTGCAGTGGCTGGCTGGAAATCACACTTGACTCTGGGTTCTAAACTTCTGTGCTGTGGCTAATCAGAGAGAAAATTAAGATGAGGGCCCCCACGTCTCTTCTGGTGCCAAAACTGCTGTGGTGAGAGAGAATAACACTATAGTGATTGGATAATGCCTGCTGCGTGAAGTTAATCCTATCTGCCATTACAGGCTTATTTTACAAAAACCATAGGAATGAGATTTGTATTGTTCATGCAAAACCAGAACCAATAGGATATGGAACTGATTAAAGTTGTTGAAATTACATGTGTGGACTGATTGATTATACATTGTTTGAGCGGAAGACTTGGCACGTTTAATTTCCATATCATTTTGACCCAGAATATGTGAGAAAATTTAGACCTTTTTGATGTTTGATATCACTGTAGGATCTAGAGTTGTATTATGTAAAAGCTTTGCATAATCGGTAAACCCATTTGAGTAAAAAAAAAAATTAAAAATGCACGGCATGCTTTCTGTACAAAAATGACGGTCACTTACATTTCCAAATTACAGGAAATATCTCTGTGCACCAACTACGAGTTAAGAGCCTTGCTCAAGGTCAAAACAATAGTTTTGGGATCCCCCGAGATTTGAACCAACAATCTTTCTTTAAATATTTCTTAAAATTTTTCCATTTGCTTTTCTGACCAAAAATATGTAGAAAAATACATAAGATATATACATCAAAATTAATGTATAGAGGAAAGTGCATCTACTACTTTGGAAAAATCTAAATTATATGCCAAAATAAACTTTTTTGCCATCTCTGCTGTATACATGTATATAGAGAGATGAGATAACATGGCTCCAGTTTCAAAAATATATACATAGACGTGGGCGTTTCCAGCCTTTAAAGACAGCCTGGGCTCACTCGCAAACGGATGTAAATACAAAGAGGAGCCGATTTTTGTTTTTTTTAATTGTATACAGTATATAAATGGTGTTGTAGTAGACTATAGAATATAGTAGACTTCCTAAATTATCATTTAATTTCCAGATGCATGCATATTAATGGAATATATAAGCTGATCGGTTATGGCTACCCGGACTAGACTCAAAATACCCTGGGCTAAAGTCCCAGTAAAATAGGCTGTCGATGCCCCTGTACATAGACTATAAAATATAGAAACTCTAACTAGAGGTTGAAAAGAAAAGAAAAAGGCGTTGTGTTATATAGTTACATGTGAAATTCAAACAACAATTTTGGTCCTGGGTTTATCTTTTTGCATTGAATATGTGTATGATCTGCAGCAGTTGAATATGAGAATTCCAAAGAGGCAAAATGGAGCCTGAAGATGGTTTGCTTTGCTCTCTTTCAGATCTCCTTCTGCTCCACTTGCACCAGCGTCCCCATTATCTTTTGTTAGACCCTCTCATTGAATCAGAAAGCACTTTGGACATAAAGTATGGCTTGGTAATGCATCTTAATGGAACATTTCACATTAGGTCAGTACGTTGTTTGTGGTTGCGCACAAATGTGTAAAAATAAGTGACCATGTGCGGACAACAACATTGGAAACACTTACAGTTAATCACAATGTAAGTAGCTTCAGAAAAATACTCTGGCCTCTTCTTTACACGTCTGGCTCGTAAATGTCTCCTGTCATCTCATAAGTCAACCTCATCTAACTGCCGTACCTAAATTAAGACCCAGTTCTTATGATAGGTGCAAGAAAAAAGAAGGGGGAAGACTTTCCATCACGTTGATTGGTTTGAGAGGCCGGCACTGTGGATGGCCGCATCTCAATCCACCTTTGTTTGGCCGTCTTGTTTTGCCCGGCGAATATCTGGGCCTGAGTGAGGTTAGCGTTTGAATGACAGAGGTCTCGCACATGTAGAGTTAACGCCTCACTTGTTACTATCAGGGGTGAAACACCCGCCCGTCCGTCACGCTGATGGCTTTGACAGCCATTCAGAGAAGACGGAGGAGCCCCCGGCTCGCCATCAAAGGCCTTTGACTGAAGGAATCCAGGCCCGCTTTGCTTGAGGAGGAGGGGCGGAGTCAGCTGTCACTATGACGAGGCCCTGCAGCACTAAAGCAGTCCTAAAGGACGGAGCTCGGAGCGCCGGATGCCACCCTCCATCCTACTCATCTGAGGAAGAGCTGCAGGATGTCTTTGCAACCCTGTTGCGACATCTAACCTGCATCTAGATCATGATGGAAGAAACAGTGCTCAAATTTTAGGATTGGAGTTAGTGGATACACCAATACTACTTTGTTGTGCATGAAAAAAAAACAGATTTTCTTTGTTTTAGTGAAGGCTACGCTGTGCAATGTGGCTGCCCTCTGGTTGTAATGCAGTAATTCATGAAAAACAACAGCATGACTTCAACTTACAGGCAACTTATTTCATGGAATTAAGTGCATTCATCATCAGTCAGTAAATGGTGGAAATTCACAGTGAAATCTCTCTTTTCATTTCTAGGAAGCTGGAATTGAAGGCAACTGGACTTCTTTTGGTTTTTAGAAGATAATTCATCCTTTCATCAAAAGGCTTCTTTAGTTTGACTCAACTGAACAGATGAGTGATGAAATGTCTTTAAAAAGCTAAAAGTAGTCCAGTTGCCTTTGATTCAAGCTTTCTAAACTGCCTTGTCCTGGGGTGCGTTTCCCAAATTCATAGGTGCTAACTACGTTAGCATCTAACATAGTGTACATTAGCAACTAACATATTCTTGCTAACGTAGTTAGCAATACGTTAGCAACTATGCTTTTGGGAAATGCACCTCTGGACGACTGAACTTATACAGACTCTACAGACTGTTAATTTCTTGGCTCCTGCCACTAGAGGGCGCCACAGGCCTCCCAATCTAGTACTGTATTTATTTACTGAAACAACCAGCACCAAAATTAAATACAGCACATTTTTCTCCAAAATACTCTAAAACTGTATTTTAGATCAACTGAAGTTACCTGATATGTTCAGTATAAAACTGAAATCTTTCTTTCTCAAGTGCATAACCATTATAATATTCATTTGAGTACTGATTCTTCTCTTGTCTCATGGATTTATAGCAGTAACTTTTTCTTGAATAAAAAAAGTCCAAAATTCTTGAAAATACACATAAACACGTCTGCTGTACTCTCTAGAAATATTCACAGCTCAAGATAAAACTGAATATAAGTGCATTATACTTATATCCATTTCTTGAAACTTGTTGAAATTTTAGAGAAATACTGTACTTCATTACTGAAAGCAGCAAGAAGTCAGCAGTAATAAAACAGGAAGTGCTTTTTGTCAGGGTTTGCAATTTAAGAAAGTTCTGAATACCCCAAAAGGGAAGCCATGGCCTACAGTTCCCTTAACAACAAACCATGCTGTTATTATGCAGATACATTGGGGAAGTTTGATGTGTAACATTTTCCCTGTTTGCATAACCACTGCAATTAATTGCTAGGCTAAGAAGGGGCAGACCAACTTAATGATGAAGCTACATCAAGATCGCCCGTCTTTAGTTTTATAACAGTATTTCAAAGCAACGTTTGTCCAAAAGGTAGCAAGAAATTTCTGCTCTTCTTCTGTATAAGGTCAAAGCTAAAACTTACCAGTGCTTAAGTCACACAAAGAGGTGCATTCATAAAGCAATGTAGAATTACAAATAATAATGATTTTTAAAAAATCAGAATTAGTTAAATATTGTTTTACATCCAAGGCATTTGCTACTTACAAATAAACCAAAAGAATAATCCATAAGAAAATGCATCATCACATTTTTTGCATGCCATCAACAGAAGTTAACGGGATCATTAAATAAAGTCATTAATATGTTGTTTATGTTCCCATCCTCATCTGAGCACATTAAAGCATAGAACTTCATATTATTATACATGGAACTTAATAGCATCTCTCAGATCAATATTTCACCACCACGTCAAAGCCACCAAATCTCTTTCATTGCAGCCGACAGGCCAAACGCCTGATGAGCAGGAGAGCAGAATGATGAGGAGAAGAGTTTTTATATGCCTGCTGAAATTTTAATTGATTGCTGAGCTCAAACCTTTTTATGTCCTCACTTTTCCCAAAGAGAGCATTCATCAGAAGTTTAAATGATGGAGTGTGAGTGTGTGTCTGGTGCAGAGCAAAAAGAAGAGAACATATTTTAGCGAAAGAGCAACACACACACACACACGTCTGTTTTCACTACAGACAACTATTGAAATCCAACATGATGCTGATGATGCTGATGATGATGCTGATGATGCTGCTGCTGCTGCTGGTGATGATGAGCTCCTGAATAAGTTTGGTATAAAGAGAACCCTTTTTGATGTTCTTTTGATTCTGGCACACAAGGCAAGTGTGACCTCCAAAAATGAAGTGGTGAATGCTGAAATAGTAGTGATGAAGCCTGCAAAAATATCATTACAAAGCCATGTTTAATCACAAGGACGCATCTGTGGAGCTGAAACTAAAGCGTAGCAGAGTGGGAGTCATTGCAAGATTCTGAATAATTAAACAGCTTGTTTGTTTATACACGTCTACAAATGACTCACAACCAGCCTGAGAGCATTTAACTTATTATAAATGTCACTTTTGAAACGGGTCATTACAATTTGTTTAAATCTTACTTAGTGCTAAGAGATTCAGAGGTTCTCCTAAAGGATATGGTCATACGTAGAAAGCTACAAAAAGAAAATCCTTACTGATTTCACATCATCGTCCTGCTCTCGGGTGACACATCAACATTTGAAATGCAATCTATTGCAATCTATTGATGGCATCAAACCTTCAATAGGTTATGGGTGCTTATGGCCTCAGCAGGATTTGAACCAAAGGCCCTCCTATCACAGTAGCAACTACTGTTAATATCTCTGCCCTTAATCTTCCGCTTCTCCACATAGAATACAGGCCATTCCAAGACTGTTTCACAATAATATCTCAACATATTATTTCCTACACATGTATAGAATGGTTATTAGCAATGTTTGTTTATCTGAGCTAATGCATTTTAATGCATCAAATACAGAGGAAAGAAACATAATTTAGCTTCACATATACAGTATTTAGGGGAAAGAGAGAATGTACTTCGGTTCTTCTGCTTTTCTGGAGTTCTCTAGTTTGAAAGCCTGTGGAAGGGCAATAGAGGCCTGTTGAATTATAGATTATAGAGAACAGCAGCCTTCACCCAGCCCGGCTGCTTCACGCATCAGTCAGTCTGTAGAACACAAAACCTCCCTCCACTCAATCACCTCCCAACCTCATTAAATTACCCATTATCCCACCGTTTTATTAACCATTACACACTCAATCACAGGCACCAAAGAAGTAATTACTCAGTCTGAGACCGCTTCTAATATTCCCAAGGGGATAAGTTCACATGGAAATATTGAAAATATAAGTAAACTGTAAGCCGTAAAGCACAAACAAGAATCAACTCAAGATTCATAACACTTAATTCAACTTACAGAACTATAGAAACCTCTGCGTTGTTGGACGGCATCTCTGAACTGCAGTTTACGCGTAGTACCTCAGATTTTCAACATTGTTACGATCAGGGCTTTGAACATTCTCCTTTCTAGGACTGAGCCATTCCAGCGTCACCTTGACCTTATGCTTAAACTGAGCAGTAGGTTTATAGCTGACTATTGCAAGTTCTCCTGCCATATATTCAGTATTTGTGTCCCCTCATTTTCCCTTAATTTCTGACATGATTAGCAGTTCCCTGTATATGAAGGGCATACCCATAGCACAATGGGTCCATCACCATATTTAGGTAGGTGTAGTGTTTCCTGGAACACAGTATTTGTTTAATAAACCTGCAGTTTACAAAGTGCAGGAATTTTTAAGTGCATATGTCTTTTATAATTCAAACATTAACAATGATTTTCAAGGGAGCTAAATACTTTGGTAAGCCATTTAATCATTTATTGTCAAAGCACTCCCCGGGCGCTGCCCATGCCAGCTGCCCACTGCTCCTTCACTGATGGGTCAAATGTAGAGGTCACATTTTGTTGTGGTGCTCTGAGTGCTGTGCTTTGGTGCGTTCACAAAGACAAATAAAGTGAAAGTGAGTGATTATTTGTCACTATGAACACACCACAAGACACAATGCACCACAATTATGGGATAAAATACTTAAAATCATGGTACTTGGGGTTAACAGTTTAACGTATAGATATCTAGATGTTATAGAATCTATGAATAGAAAAAAATCACGCCTGAGCAATGTGCAAAACTGGTATTGTAACATTTCACTCACATTATCAGTCATATCAGGCTACATGATTGTTTGCTTTCATATATTATTATGCACCATGCTACATTACTCATACAATTACTAATTTATACAGATCCAGAATGTAATTTGATGATTTCGCCAGTGTGACCTTGGTTTGCAGTGATAAATAATCCAGTGCTACATCATTACACGAAGACTTATTGCATCACAGTGTTATTTATTTTAAAATGTTGCCTGAGGGATACAATTAGTTCTGAGCCAGGCTGCAAGAAAACCCCGTATTACATATTACAAAATGCACAGTAATTCAAAGTCATTCAGTTGGCATTCGGTGAAGAAATGGTCCATGGACATTACAGGATAGAAATCTGTCCAACACAGAATTGCAGAGGCACAAAGTACAGTACGTGGTATGAAAATTAATTTTATAGTAGCTAATACAGTATAAAAATGCTGGCCTGGCCAAACAAGAATAGTCGTAGTTATAAATGCAAACAAAACAAAACGCAGAACACTTTTAGGTTAAGTAAGGCAGACAACTGATACGGCATCTGTGTGCATGCTGGTAAAAAGAGCAGAAAAACAGCAATGCATTTTGAAACCTGCCACTCTCATTCCAAACACAAAGCCATTTCAGGGCAGTAAAGTGCGGCATGCAATACAACAACTTTTCATTCACAGTGCTTTCACCAATAAAACATATTGGAAAAAAATACAAATGTACAAATGTATGATTTCAGGAGAATAATAAACCCAACCGTGTACATGCTAACACTTGACAACCACAAGCAAATGAACTGGGGTGCGTTTCCCAAAAGCATAGTTGCTAACGTATTGCTAACTACATTAGCAACTATGCTTTTGGGAAACGCACCTCTGATCAGTTGAAATTGGAATTGTGCCATTACTTTGGTTTGTTCATCGATTCCTTTCAATAGGCCACACAAGTGTTCCGGGATTTTTATAAAGCTGCTTAGTATTAGTGTCTACTGTAGAAAGCGCTATACAAAACCACTGCGCTGAACAGTGACAACAGCGAACGAAGTCTTTTATGAGTGAAGGTTTTTGATAAATCGATGGTTTTGTTAATATTTCTGATTATAAGACAGGAACATATATATAATTCATCATGAATGGCAGAATTAAGAATCAGATGATAGTTCTACATTCTGGAAGGCATTACATTGGTTATAAATATCCCCAAGTGCCATATCACAAAAAAGGTTTGTAATGAACACACAATAAATTGTGTCACATTTATTGTAGTAAACTTCAGCTGTTATAAAATCACAGTAGTAAATATTCACAGTTAAAGGAATACTGTGTTCTTACTAAACACTGCACGATACCACTTTTTTAGGTCCAATACCAATACTGATATTGTAAATTTGGATATCCGCCGATACGATACAAATCCGATACAGTCTCTGAGTCTTTTGTAAACAGAAAATAATGCTTTAAAAACGTCTGAATAAATGACAGATTATTCTGTTCTGCTCAAGGAAATACTCAAACACCGTTTTCCTAACTAAAACAGTGCAATAATTACACACCATTATGTATATGCTAAATTATTTTTTATTAAAATAACATCTCAAAAATGAATCCTTTAAATGCAGTTGTGTAATTTAGTGACGCTCCCTAATCCTGCGGTGCTAAAAGCATCAGGAACACAGAGATTGTGAGTGAAAGCTGGTGTTGTTAAGGAAATTAAACAGTATAATCATGTGTTTTGGGGGCTGTAGTGTGTTGCATTGCTTGTTCTGCTCATTGTCATATCAATATTACCTTAATCAAGTATATTCTCTTGCTTTGATCAGTAATCATTACCTGAATTCCATGCACTAGAAACAAACCTTTTCTATCAGAGCAGCACTTTGATAGTAGGGGTGTAACAACATATCAATTCACTGATACATTGATTCAGGGATCAACAAGCCTATAGCACTGATCCAAAATCAAAACACATCATACATATTGTAACGTTCCAGGCCATGCAAGCGCAGAAACGTCAGCTGGTTTTGTCACAACTTGTTATTAAGCACAATAACACTGTGGGCTGTAGCTTAGGAATAAAAATATCTAATGACATTTTAGTTGCTTTTTGTAATTTGATATGAACAGAAGTGATTGTGTGAAATCACCAATATGATATTGTCTCATATCGATCGCAGACTCCTGAATTTTTGTCCATTGAATTGATATAATTTTGTATTGTGAAAAAGGTACTAAGGTAGAGTCAAACTAGGGCTGGGTTAAAAAAAACGATTCACCGATCAATATCGATTCTCGTTCGAAAAATACGATATCGATTCAAAAATTCGCGGATCGATCTTTTCCTGCGGCTATGCACTACTTCTCGCGACCGCGCAAGGAGAGCTATAAAAACGTGAGACCGGCGAAACCGAAACGAAATAGAGCCATGGCTGAAGCTGCTCCGCTCAAATCACCGTCTGGCCTAAAGGCCGATGTTTGGTTATCGTATAACCAAGAAAAACTAGTATTGACGCAAAGAAATCTCTAAATAAATCGATATCGAATCGAATCGAGAATTGAATCGGATCATGACCTTGTGAATCGGAATCGAATCGATTCAGGAAATCAGCAACGATACCCAGCCCTAAGTCAAACTGAATTAGAGAGTGTCAAACATAATAACAAGCAGCAGAGCCTCCTGACTTTTTAAAGCCTCAATCACAGGACTATTCACAGTAGAGAAAAAACACAATTTGGGGGCTGGTGGCAGCCTAGTGGTGGAGTAGTTCACTATGGACCAAGAGGGGGTGGGTTCAAGTCTGGTTGTTTCCTACCTTCAGCACAACCACCATTATGCCCCTGAGCAAGGCAATTAATCCCAGTTGCTCCTGGGTGACTCTTCCTGTAATAAGGAAATGGAAGTCACTCTATATAAGAGCTTCTGCTAAATTGTTTAGATTCCTTTGTCTGATTTGACTTCTGGTTTAGGGAGGGTCTCAATGTTTTGATTGGTTACTGCAGTGGGGCAGGATTCCGTGCTTTGACTGTCTGCTTCTTCTTCTTCCACCTCTGAACAGGGATTGGGAGATTCCAAGGCTTGACGTGCTCGCTGATAGGACCTACAGAGCTCCTCCCACTTCTTGCGATTGGAATCTATCTCATCTACCATTGGCTGGAGCTTCCTATTCAGCTTCACCAAAGCCTTTTAAAGACAAAGACTATGTTTATAAACTATCTGGACTAAGAAGAAGTCACCAGAAGACAACTATAATTTTAAAAAAGTTTACCTCGTACAGCGGCTTACAAATCCCATCAATCCATTCTAGCTGAAGTGCAGGAAGTTCGTCTTTACGGTTTCGATCAAAAATGGCCTGAGGAAGAGAATGGTCAGGGTTTTTTTTTTTTCTGAAATGTATTTAAACTTAAGCAAATTTCATGGTGTATATAAAATTCAGTCCAGGTTTGTTTGAAGTAATTCACAGTCACATCTTGGAGTTATCTTTGATTTCCAAATGTAAGCTCAGTTTATATTGTAACGCATTAATCTAGAGTATATTAATATGCTATATATTATCAACGTAGGGTCCTGCATCGTACACTAGGAAAACAAAAATGGGGCATGTTCATTTATATACTGAAAACTGACATCTTTTTAAAATGGGCTGTTGTTGGGGCAGATTCAATCTTCATGGACAATTGGGTCCAAAATAATGGCTAAAAGCAATTTATTTAGATTCAGCTCTGGTCACCCCTAATATATCTGTTCTACCAGAACTGATCTACAATTTCATTTCAGAGAATTATACAGGGCCCATGGATGTGCAGTTTATTTGATAAGTCGACTGTACTGGACAATGATGTAATTTTTAAAAGCCCTAGTGAAAGAGCAGAAACCCTTACAGATGGCGTGAGCTTCAGCTCGGCTCTCTCCCTGTCTCCCTGTTCAAAGAATTCACTCGTCACCAACTCTGCCACCTGCAGGGAGACACGGATAACTGAATCTCTACAGAACATCAGATTCATCTTTTCTCCTTCTTGAGCCTGACAGATCCTGACCTGTTTGGATATCTCCCAAGGCCGAGTCACTGCACCCAAGTCACACGCAGTCATCAACATAGACCTGTTATGGAGGCAGTCTCACATTATAGCTTTTTCAAATGGTTTTAGTGCCATTTTGAACACAATGAATCTTATTTAAATAAAGGGCAGATCACCTGAGGACATCTCTGTGCTCTTGATTGGACCAGCTGAACTCTCCAGACAGAACACACTCGAAGAACTTAGTTCTTTTTCTGTTGTAGTGAAGACAGAAACAGCAGATATGAAGTAAAGGGAATACATCTGGACTATTTCCAGTACAAGGATGTTTTTCTATTTCTCTTATCTTTAACATCTTTGTATCTCATATCTTACACTTAAACTAGTGTTTACGGCCTTATTACTACTGATGCTGACTTCCAAATAGAGTTGTAGTCTAGACTTAAATCGAGACCAAGTCCTGACCGAGACCAGAGTGTGTCAAGACCTAGACAAGACCAAGACTCTGAAGGGCCGAGACCGAGACGAGATCTCGTGTCCTCTTTGTCCAGGTCCATTACAAGACCGAGTACAAATACGTCCGAGTCCGAGACAAGACCGAGACCTTTAAAAACTGACCGGTCTCGAGTTCTACGACACTACTTCCAAATCGCTTTAAATAAAATCTGAGCCTTGACTTGAATCTAGTATCTTGGTAGCCTCTCTTTTTAAACAGGACAACATAGGTTATGGGTGATTTCTATGATTTATTGTCCTGATACAGTCAACAGATTTTAGAGGGTTCTGAAGCTTAGCACGCTTGATTATGGGACAGACTTGAATGCTGAAATACCAGTGTTCCAGGGGCGCCTCTCTGTGGATGCTCTATGTATTGTGGATGTAAGACTCAAAGCTGAAAGACTTGCGTTTGGATTAACTTTTCCAGTAAAAACCTACACTGTTTACTGGTGAAAATCATGGATTCGGGTCTGAGGAACTTACTGGAAATACAGAGTGAGATCTGTAGACAGAATGGCCTGCTTCAGAAGTTGCATCATGTTGCTGTACTCTTTCGAAGAGAGGTTGGCAAAAATGTTATGACCCTGTTGGGGGGAACAATCCACTTATGTCACGTCTTTTGAAGTCTTTTCATCCACAGTAATGAGACGTAACCCAAACACATTTACTTTGTTGCCTGGGGGAGGAAAGTCTTGCAGATGAGCAAAATAACAGTGCGAGACAATTTTTGTCTAATTAAAGATATTTTACTACTATATGTACTATAGGCAACCAGAACTTCAAAGCAAAAAAGAACTTTGCTTCTAATGCTGACCAAATAGTGATGCAATATGTGCTTAGGAGACCAAGTCAGTTTAGTTACCCAAATTGTCACAAAACCACTTTATGAATCGCAATTCCAACAGAGACGGATCACTGCGCTCCTTATGTAAGTCCTGCTTTTATGAAAACTTCATTTTCGCTCTCTCTCTTTCTGCTTCAGTGAGAAGGACCCAAGAGGGCATCTTCTTAGCAGAGTTAATTGGTTACAGGGGCTCAGTGTGCAGAAATAGGAAATCGATATAGAGCTTGGGAAAGATTAAACAGTCAGCAGCTAAAAAAGCCAATTAATCAACACTGACAGTCTCTTGAAATTGTGCTTGAGCAAGGGTGAGATGAATGTAGAAATGGTTTACATCTGGAAAATGCAACTGATGTCTGTCGGTTTAGGAAAGGCGTGTGTTATGGCACTGATGTGGGCCATGAGGACCGTAATTTCTACCTCACTCTGTAGAATCATGACAGCATGGTTGAAGTGGTGATGCTCGAGTGTGGCTGATGTTCCATACAGCAGTGCCAAAGCTGATCCTGACCTGGAATGGGACGGCACACGTTGCTTGCATATGATTACATTTAGTTACAGCAAACAAGCACCAATCCTGGGGAATATTAGTGACGCTACTAACGTTTTACAGTAGCTTATTAGCAGTGATGGGAATAACGGCGTTAAAATAATGGCGTTACTGAAAAAAAAGTCTATATACATAGTAATGACCAAATCTACAATGATATATTAAATTTGATAGGTGTCTTGTCTCACATTGACCCACAGCGATATTAGAATAGTGTAGGTTTGTGTACAATGTTTTCTGTTAAAAATGTATGATTTTATTTATATTTAGACTTATATTTATTTTAAGTGTCTATTTCATTAATTACACATATTTAATAGTCAGTGTTATTACAAATAATTGAACATACAGCTAAATTTCCATCAAAGGGGGGAGGGGGATCCACATTTTTGACATATTTGAACATTTTTTAAAAATGTAATGCATAAGTTACTTTCCCTGGTAACTAGTTACTTTTATAATGCTGTAACTCAGTTACTTTTTGGAAGAAGTAACTAGTAACTATAACTAATTACCTTTTTAAAGTAATGTTGCCAACACTGCTTATTAGTGGTGAAGCTACTTTTAAAACACTAGCTTTTCTAATAACAATTTAATAATAATGAAATAATGAAAATGCTAGATTGTTACTAATTCCTACTATTTTTCTCTCTTTACAAAGATTTTTTTTAACAACCAGGGTTTCTGATAGAACTTGCAGAGGTGGCATCTTGTGTAGGCTACTATGCCTGTGCAGCGTAAGATTACTGCATCACAGTGCACTCTTGGCAGCTGCGAGATAGAGTCCACCTTGGCGAAGATGGAAGCAAGAATCTGTTGCCATATTTATTCAGTTTTAAGCCTTCTTGCCTCCAAAATCTCATTGCAACCTTACTGTGATTTGACGTAGTTTCCCCAAGACTGCTTACCTGTGATTACATTTAGGGCCTGTTTACACATGTTCAAACAATTTTTTAATATGTTTATTTTTAAATTTTTGTTTACACTACGTTCGATTAAAAAATAAATCTCTATAAATACTAGTGTCGTCACCCACCATTGTTGTTGACCCGCAGCTGATTATTGTTGTCATAGTTACCGTTGTCACTTGTGGTATGTAAGGAATTTGAGGTATTTAAGGCATGTGCACAATAGAACTAAATACTAAAGAACTAAATATAAAACTAAGTCGTTTTAAGAGAACTGTGTTTTACTCGTTTACAGGTATCCACAGAAAGCAGCGTTTTGAAGAATCTTCACTTGGGAGAGTGTTTTGAAAAAATTGTGTTTGAGGTGGCTAAAACTCAGTTTAGGTGTAAACGAAGCTCCCAAATGTATTTTAAAAATATCTGTTTATAAAAATATTGTGTAAACAGGCCCTTGGAGCATACAACTGATATTGGTGAACCAATGTGCATTCAACGTTAGAAGTAGATGCTTTGAGAGAATAAATTATGGTGTGTTTTGATATTTAAATTTCTAGCAGATGTCTTTGAAGAGCTGATCTCGACTTACTTGGCCTGAAAAGCATTGTTGGTGCCTCTATGGTCCAGGTCATGGCAGACACAGCCAACCATCAGCGCTAGAGTCTCTGTATCTGTCAAAACTTCCTGGAAACCTGCAGTCTGCAAGGAACAAGATTTTTCAGGTCTAGTCTTCCAGTGATTTCTAACAAATACAAAAATTGGCAACATTTTCCATTCCAGACTACTGTTACAGTGTAACTACACCATTAAATTAAATTTGGGATAGTGTGTATTAAAAGACTTGAACTCTATGCATTGTCACCAGCCCAGGTAAAGACTGATTGATTGGATTCGTTCACCATCTGTTCTTAAGAAGAAATTTATCCTTAAAATCCACTTTACAACGATTCCGACATTTATGTATGATTTCGTATTTATGCTAATTGTGTTTTCTTCAATTCTAAATAATTCTATAATGTTATGCTATTTAAATGTACACCTTCCTAAGAAAAATTTAGTGCCTGTTTACACGTATGAGTATATCTTTATAAATGCATATTTTTAAAATACGTTTGGGCCTTTTGTTTACACATAAACTGAGTTTTAGCCACCTCAAAGGCATATTTTTCAAAACACTGTATTCTGTGGATAGATGTAAACGAAAGGCCCAAACGTATGAAAAAAAATACGCGTTTACAAAAATATCCGTATACGTGTAAACAGGCCTTTTTTTTTTTTTTTTACCAAATGTCGTGTCAATGCAATTTAAATAATAGTATGAAAAATCTGTGTTTATAAAAATATGGTGTAAACAGGCCCTAAGAACAAACTTAAGAAGATAATAGTAAATGAGGCCCATTGTAACTTTTGTAGATCTACATAATTATTACCAAAAAATATCAAAGTCTTTGCTCTGTTATGCACTGTTACTAGCCCAGAAAAAGCTTTTTGATTGGCAGCTGAGCTGCATGCACTGGGATGGACTCACAGTAATCATGACGAACATGCACTGAGAGACGTTGAAGGCGTGCCTCCAGTTGTGGTAAGCCACGGTTCGGTAGTTCTTCCTCACGGTGAGAAGCCAGCGGCACAGCACCTGAGCAGGAGCAGAAGAATGTGTCCGAGTCCCGTCTCTCTCCTCACCTCCAAACTCTGAATCCAACAACATTTTCGAGCTAAGCCTCTATAAATCTCCATCAGGTTGGTCCCCACTTCTCTGAGCATGCATTAATATGATAAGTTGTGTAGGCTGAGAAAGTTTCTCGCACGTCTGCCCTCACCTCGTAATCAATTTTGAATTTCTGCACAACTCCCAGCTCCAGAAACATCCTCAGGGAGGCGGTGATCATGGCATCGTTGTCCAGCGAAAAGTCATTAAAGTGGAACTCGTCGATTCCCAGCTCGCTGCTCAGGGGAATCTTAGCGGCCTGGGAGAGGAGAGGGTAAAGGAGGTTTTCAGCCCTGCTGCCAAATGAGCGCAACAACACGAGGATGAAAGAAACCGAATCCAGCAGCGGGGCTGAAGCCACTGAGATCAAATGAGGCGGGTGACACTGTGCACCGCTTCAATTATAAATCCTTCGGCCCCACAAATCCGGGACCCTGTAAATTGCACACTTGGGGGAAAGGAGAAGGTTTGGCATGTTTGTTTTCCTTACGCCCAATTTCCCCCTTGGTATATGAGTTAAATTTAAAGCTTTCATCAACTCCCTCTCCACACATAGGAGCTGGACTTTCAGTAATAACGTTCCAAAAGAAACAAGAGCATTTAAACTGTAAATTGGGAGGGTTGTGAGGCTGATCCCAAAGGAGTCCAACTCGAGTTATTTTGTACGCATGGAGCCAAACGGTCTCGGCTTAACTTTCATTCTGATACTGTGTTGTTTTCCACATATTATAGAGTAGGAATAAAAGACTAATCTAGCGTCTAGCTTGGTGGCTGTTAAATTGGGTTTTCAAATCCTTGGCGTGCCAAAAAATGCTGCCGCTGTTGAGCAAGGCCTTTAACCCTTAAAGGTGGACTGTTTCTGTAAATAGGAAATAGAGGTTGCTCTGGGGTGCGTTTCCCAAAAGTATAGCAACTAACATAGTGTATATTCACAACTAACAAAGTGTTAGCAACTATGCTTTTGGGAAACGCACCCCAGATCTGCTCCATAGATCATCCCAATGCCACCAACACCCGATCCAGCTATTTGGAAGCAACTATGCTTTTGGGAAACGCACCCCTGGTTGAGTGTCTCAATGCTAAATGTCATAAATACATAATCCACTTTATTAGTCTCTGTGCTGGTGCAAGAAATACCAAATCTGCACTAGGTCTTAAAATACAAGGTTGAGGAATTGTCTGCATGACGGTGACAATGTCACTACAGTAAGACAGTACCTAAATAGTAGTTTGAACAGTCTAATAATGATCACATTTCAAACATCACTCTATTTACATGTGGTCTGAGATATAATTTTGTGTGTAGACTGTTAACAGAGCGGAATTCTACTACTGTAATTTTATCACAAGTAGTTTTGCATTTTATACAAGTCTTACAGCAGTTGTTATTTTTTTATCTAAAATACCTTGAGTCGGTCCACCTCGACCTTCGAGCATGTAGCATGATAAGACAGCATCTGAAAGAAACAAAACATTAAGCTACACAACAGTGCTACACAAGCAACCTCTCACATTCTGATCCCAAAACAATCAGAGCTCACATCCAGAGCCACAGACTGCTTGGCCCATGTCTTCTTCACTTGGTTGTACATCATTGTGTTGTTGATGCCAAGGCCACAGAATATAACAAAAGCCTGGGGCAAAAATAAACAATAGGTTTATTTAACATATGCATTTCTTTGATTATAATGAATCAACACAACATTTGCTCATAAAGATTTGATGGGTTTATTTGAGCTAAATAAATACATCAGAGTCACACCTCAAATAGCCTCTGATCTGCATCATTAAACGTCTTGCGGTCCAAGCGGTTAAGAATCTGGGCGACACCTTGGGAACATGAGAAAACTTGAAATTTGTTTTCAACTAAAAAAAAGTGTATGCTTGTTATACTTATTGTCAGAACTCACCAATTATTTGATGGGTTCGGTTCCAAATGGGGACACAGAGCACAGATCTGATATGAAAGCCAGAAGCCTGGTCAGCCTAGGACAAAAAGGTGTGTGTGTAAATTGTGTGTGTGACATCTGACAAGGAATGTACAACAAAAACACAATATGACTACCCTGGATTTTACTCCAGGCCCCCACCAGAGGGCACCCCTGTCCTGTCTTGAGTCTGTCTTGTGTGGTATGTCTTATCAGACACAGAAAACACATGCAACTTTGTAAATGAGCTGCAAATACAGAAAACAAAAGTTCTTTGGGCAGTCACATGCTTTTCGATTGTATGGCACTAAACTAGCGAGTGAAAATGTATATTTTAATATAGTGAAGTTGTTAAAGCAATCTGTTAAAATGGAAGCGAATTTTCTTTTACTATTACTATTTGTAGTGCGTTTCCGAAGTTGCATGTGTTTTCCGTATTTTTCGTATTTTGAACTGCATTGGGCTCTAACGACCACCATATATAGTACATGGAAGAGCTTAAAACACCTATGCATGAATAATGTTTATAACTGCAGAAGTCTCTTCTGTTTTTCATTCGGTCTGTTGATCTCTGTGACTGCTCTTTGTGAAGAGTCATAGTGAACTTCACCAGGAACACCATGACGTGTATATCTTTATATACAAGGACACTGTCTGCTGGCAATTTTCTCATACTATTCTCTCCTTGCACATTGTCTACTTCTTGATGGATGTAAATGAAACAGAATGCTAGAACATGCAGATACTGCAGCGTAGCACTGATTACTTTTAAAATCGAATTCTGTGCGTGTGTGGGAAAAACAGAATCTGATTCTTACAAGTTTCCTTACAGTTTCTCCCAGAACATGCTAATTTTGGAAACCTGATTGTAATACACTTTCTTCTCTAAAACAAGTACTGTGTGAGTTTTGTGTGTGTTTATCACCTCAGCATCAAATCGAGGATCCTGACACACGTCACTGATGTTAACAGGCAGGCCTGTGGAAGCCACCAGCTCAGCTATACTGTTATTGATCAGCCAATCGGAGCATGACACCTTTTCCATACTGACTTCAGCAAGCACCACACACACACATACACACACACACACACACAGATTAACAAACACAGAAATGGTTAGGGTTATTGTCCTTCTCACTGTCCGGCGTTTTCTATTTTCCACATACATTACAGTGTTGCCCCAGCTTTGCGGGGGCAGGGGGTGTAGAGTTAGGGTTATAACCCTGTGACTTCTGTGATCTGGTGCTATATAGAAAATAAAATTAAATAAAATTAACTTGACCACAAAGGGGTGCAGGAGATAATTTAGATATTTTAGAGATAATTAAAAAAAAACCAGATTCTTTCAGAGTGTGCTGTCCGTAAGCAGTGAAATTTCAGAGCTGAAGAACTCACCTTATATCATGATCCACACTGCAAAGTGGAGACATGAGTTCAAAAGTCTTTGAGAATTTCACCACCTGAGGGGCACAGAGGGAGATGTCTGAAAGGAGAGGAAAGAAGTGCAATACACAGAATGACAGACAGCTGGGTAGAGACTTTTATACTGCAATAACACACAAAAACAGAATCACACACAGTGTTGAGGAAGCTATTTTAAACCGTAGCTTTTCAAGTTACAGCCAAGCTTCTGTTTATAGTAAAATAGTTAGCTACACTACAGGCTACAAAGAAAAAGTAACTAACTACATCCAAGCCTTTTCAGCCAGTAATAATTAATATTAGCACTGTAGGAAACTCTTAAAGCAGATTAATTTTAGAAATCTGAAAAATGATGTTAAAAGTAATATGAAAACCTGTATTTTTTAACAATGTAATATCAAATCACAATAAGCTTTTAATGACGTTTTGGAGGTAGACAGTGTTTTGATTTTAGACCTGCACTCAAATGTCAAGATTCTGTCAATTTTGCCTTTTAGAGTTATAAATTTGGATAAATATGGTCACAGATTGTTGCTTCCAAGTTCGCCAAGGTAGACTCCATCCTCTGAGTCCATCTCTCAGCTGCCAGGAGCGCACTGTGATGCAATGTCCATATGAGCACTGTAGCCCATCAGATGCCATTTCTGAGAATTCAACACCAATCAGAAACACCTGGTAGTTGAAAATACTCGTCTACAGCTACAGAAACAAACGATTTGTATTAGTAGCGCCACTAATTTGAGTTAGTTACTCCCAACACTGCAAGAACAGTGTATGTGCTACACAATGTGACAATCTCACAGGTGAGTGAATATCCTCCAGCAGCAGCACGGAGCAGCGTTCACACTGCAGCAGCGTTAGGGCTCTCTGCATGATCTTCCTCACAATCTTCTCCAGGTCGGTCTGCTCCTCAAACAGATCGTTCACCACCTCTAGAAGAGCCTGCGGACCCAACAGTACCTAGTTCACTCTCCACACTACTTTTCTCTATATATACACACTCACAAACACCGCTCTCAGAGCGAGTCAGCCTGTGGCGTTGAATTTCAATTCTCTTCAAAAAATCCATACTGTATTTTCTATGCAGAGTTCATTCACCCGAGACCTGTTATGTAGGTTTTGGGCAAATAGGCCAGGTCTATAAATTAGGCTCATTAAAACACAACGTCTTTCAAAACTAAAAAAAAGGCAAAAAAGTTTTTTTCTCCAGCATTAAGTATGAATGCTAGATCACCAGATGCATGTAGAAAATTCCCAGATGGCCCCGTTAGAAGGCGGACTGGAAGTTCTGGGAGGTAAAAACCAACGATTGCATTATTCAGCAGCCTTCCTCTGGCCTTGAGGAGAGTCTGAGTGTTGTTTAGACTCTCACCCGGCTCCTGTCGTACTCTTGGCGTGATTCGGAGAAGAGCTTGGCATTGGAGATCGATATACCACAGAAGGGCAGATACATCTGCAGCACCTGTGAGAAGAAAGACATGAGGTGTATTTCTGTCAAAGTTAATGACATCAAGATGAAAACTGCTTTGAACAGAGGCGAGTGATGCACCTACATAAAGACGTCTGATTTATAATAATAATAATTTTATTTATGCTGCACTTTACATTATCAGAAATCTCAAAGTGCTTACAAAATCTAAAAAAGGAAAAAAAGAAAATTAATATTTGAAAAAAGACCAAAATATGTTAAAACTAAAATTTGAATAAGTTTAAAGGCAATAACTAGTGATTAAATTAATGATTAAATGCTTTACTAAAAAGAAATGTTTTCAGTCAGCTTTTAAAACTGTCTGTGGATTGTGGTGCCCTCAAAGTGTCAGGAAGAGCATTCCACAGACGAGGGGCGGCGGCACAGAAAGCTCTATCTCCCATGCTGCTCAAACTGGTTCTTATACTTAAAACATTTATTAGCATTTGTGGTGCTAAGACTATTTCAACCAAATGAACTGTTGTTGTTTGGTCAGCGGGAAGGGAAAAATTAGCTTGACCTGATCATTTATTTGCAAAACAGAGGAGTAATTAATATTAATGGACGCAATTAAAATAATAATGAACTCTGTCTATCAAACTGACAGTATGTCACACACCTGCCTGACTTCTTCCTAATGAGGTATTGATTAGGAATTGAGGGTGCAGATTGAAGTTGATTAGAGAAGTAACTAGACAGATCAATCACAGCCTTTGCTTATCACCACCATATATTTTACAGCTGCTGTCTTCGTGGACGTCTTTAGAAATGAACTTAGCGTTGCCAATTAACCTATTTGGACTGTTGGAGAAAACCCACGCGAACACGGGGAGAGCATGCTAACTCCACATAGAAAGGCCCATCGGCCGACCTGGGGATCGAACCCAGGACCTTCTCGCTGTGATGTGACAGTGCTAACCACTCCATCACCCAGGTGTGTTCATATTTACTCTTATTTTTAACATATACAGTACAAAGGCTAATTGTGACACCTGCTGGACATTATGTGTAATTAAACGAGCCTTTTCTATCTTGTCATGACCAAAAGATCCAGCTTGGATGCTTGAAATAATTCAGACTTATGAGATGTTTACACTGTCTAAAAGATGCAAACTGCAAAACTATCCTTTGTAAAATACAGTAGTATGACAAGTGGCTCCTTCACCACAACTGAATCAACACAGCAGCTTTGAACTTGTATTCAGAGAAAACGTTTAAACCTTCCACCTTTTTGAACAAGATGGCAAAGTGGAGTTTCAACGTGTGTTAGCTAATATGTTGCATATTAACCTTATGGCTTGTGTTGGAATTGGCCTCTTTATAGTTTGTAAAATGTATAAGTGTCTGTGGTACTCATCATAAGTGATTTCTGCTTTTTTCCTATTTTATAGGAATTCACTAGAAATGTTTCATTACCCTGTGAGTTCTCTGTGTTTATCACCTGAGGTGAGCTGTGACAGCTCGATGTGACCTATAGCTCATAAATTGACTGCGGCCCACACTGTGCAGAACGTTCCTTGAAGGGACAGAATGAAGAAACTCACCTTTTCATCATCCTCAGTGAAAGGAGTTCCGCTGGGGTTTTTGTTGATGGCCTGCACCACTCCGATTACCTCGCCGTCGCTGTTACAGATGGCCATGCACAGGATGGACTGGGTCTTATAACCTGTCAACTTGTCAATTTCGTCACTAAAGCGATGGTCCTAGGCAGTGAGATATTAACAGCAATTACAGGAAGGTGAGTCTGGATGCTAGAAGGATAACACACGTTCAAAACAAGATTAAACGGTTTTGGCATTTTCAGACCTTTCCTCTAAAAACTATTCTAGGAAGATATGACAATCTGTGTTCATGTTCACTTTTGTGAAATACTTTGAAACTGTGTCATTTTTGAAAAAAATGAAGCAAGTTTTAAGATGTTTACTGTAGTAACACCTCTGTTCTACCTGACAAATATTGATTTGGACCCTTGAAGTTGAAATGTTTTTCTAGCAGTGAGTCAGTCTATGAGCTACCTCATATACCATTTGGCGGATTTTACATTTCATCAACTAGTAGTCAGGCAGTTTCATTAAAATGTTCACTCAATGATCACTTTATGAGGCATTAATGAACATGCTGGTATTGTAAAAAATCTCAATCTTTTCCAGCACATCTTTCTATCAATGAGTCAGTTTCTGAGCCAAGTCAGGTTCAGCTGGAGCTTTGGATGACTTTTACATTTGGCCAAAAACTTTCATTAAAATTTGTGGCATTTTGCTGAATTTCCACTCTTTTCTGTTCAAGCACGCTGTATTTTCAATTACTTTTTCTGTGTAGGCGATCCCTGCTCAAGACAGTAGTGAAAATACTAAGAAAAAAAAAGAAAAAAAAAAAAAAAGGAGTCACCACTATGATTTACACATTCCTCATCCCGGGTTGGATCCAGTTGGGTACAGCCATTCCCAAATTTGCCTCTTTACTGACATAGAGATGGATCCGGACTCATTGGACTAACGGACCTCCTGAGAGAAAGGGATCCAGGTGGTGACGTTTCGGGAAATCTCGCCCTGGGCCTTGTTATAATGATGCTCAACATGAGCAACTAGTGTGAGTGAGATCCGGGCCAGAGACAGAAAAACAGTCCTGTAAGCGAGATGCCTTCCAGGGGCATTTCTGTTATCAGACTGTTTGACGTGATGGAAGTAATCAGGTTTCACTTCCTATTAGTTACAACAAATTCCTTATACTGAGAATGGTAGTTATGTACATACATAGTCCTATATATTTGCTATATATACATATACTAGCATACAAACACGCACACACACACACACACATTATACTGGGTCACAGATCAAGGACACAAAATCATTGTGTGTGAACTAACAGGACACAATATCATACACTATCAAGACATCACCACATGTGCTTCTGTGTAAACATTGTGGATGTGTGTGTGAGTTTATGTGTGCTTTGTACATTTCTATCTTTATATGTATGTAGGTATTTATTAATGTATGGTTCATCTATATAGCATGCACACCCACCCACACAGTCAGGACATAACTTTATGAGTGTGTGCTTGTGTTCTTATAGATAAACCGCGGACAACACCTATTGTAACACTTTTAATATCCTAAAAGTGGAAGTAATGAATTACGCCTACTCAGGTTAGTGTAATTAAGTAGTTGTTTTGGGCACTTGTACTTTGATAAATATATTTTAAGTCTGCATTTTTACTTCTACTTGGGTGTAAATTAAAGTCAGCAATCTACTTCACTACTTTTAAAATCTCGTGAGTATCCCAACAGTTTGAGTTAAATATTCATAACTGTTTTAGCACCTGCGCTTTTACTTGTAATTGAGTATTATTTCAGCAATTGGACAGTACGCGTACTTCAGTACAAATATTCAGTACCCTTTCCACCACTGGACGCTAGTTTATTTATTCGTTTAGGGCTAATTTCCCAGTCGAGGATTAAGCCTAGACTAACTTTGAGTTTGAATGGTCAATCTCCTTTGGTTTTACAACTTAGTCCAAGACTAGGCTTAATCCATGAGCAAGAAACCAGCCCTAATTGTCTTGTTTGTGTTTACCTCGTACGCGTTGGGAATGTTGACGCTCTCTCCGTGTTCAGCCACGTACCCGACGATGCCTTTGCCCCAGGGCACCTGCACCTCGCTGGACGTGGAGCTGGAACCGGAACCGGAACCGGAGCCGGAGCAGGAGCCAGAGCCGGAACCGGGGCGCAGCGTGGTTCCCGAGTGCACGTCGAAGAACTTGGACACGAGCGTCCGTTTGTGCGCCGGTCCCTCCACGAGGAAAAGCGAGCAGCGGTCGGCATCGACCAGGACGCAGGTGTTGATCAGGATCTTATAGCTGAGATTGGTGATGTCTAGCTCGTTGGAGATGTCCTTGACCAGCTCGAGGAAGAACTCGCGCTCGTTGCACGCCTTCAGCCGGTACTTGTAGTCGGTGTCGCTGGAGGCGTGTCGCGGCACGCTCACCCGGGACTCCAGCAACGCGCTCAAAATGTGCGCCGTGGTCGGCGGCAGGGAGCTGGCTTTGCGCAACAACGCGCGCCGCCTGACGCTCGACTGCTGCTCGTGCGCCAGGCTCAGGCTCACGTGCTCGTCGTAGGTCCGGTGCGCCGTCGTCGCCTTGGAGCGCGCAAAGTTGCGCCGCAGCTCCATGTGCGACGAGCGCCGCTTCAGCGCCTCAGCGGGGGTCGAGGGCCAAAACGAGTCTTTGTGGCCGGTTCTCTTCTCCGTTTCCGCCGCCGCTGCTGCCGCCGTTACCGAGCTTTTGAACGGCCGATGCTGTTTTAGCCACCGGCTCACGGTGTCACATTTGCCTTTACGCATAAGGTACTCCTCGAAAAGGTCCGGGTGGAGGTCCAAAAACGCCTCGACGTCTGAGAAGTCGAAAGTCGTCATCTGCAAAAATGCAAAATGCCAAAAAGAAAATAAAGATGTGTGTGCCTGAGTCGGGTGTCCGAGTTTTTACACGTATAGTAGAACCTGGCTGATGGTACACACCTCACCTCACTGCTGCTGCAGTTTCCCCCTCCCACATGCCTCCCGTTTAAACCGAGGCGTCCCCGCTCCGCACGCGCACTGGGGCCGGTAATGTTTCGGTAAAACGCGACTGACCCAAATTATCATAAAGGCAAATGTGAAAAGTGTGTAATGTATCCTTCTTCTCGGGTCTCATTGAGTGTTTTGACAAATTAGGGCATGGGCTGCTATGTGTTGGCGTGAATGGTTATTAATGACTGGAGGTGATGGTAATAATAATCATAACAGGTCAATACAATCTACCCCTTATAGTCCCTGAACCCCCCAACACCCAAAGATAAAGACTTCATCTTCCAGTGTCTTTGTTTCGTAATAAATGTATGCTAACCAAAAAGGCAATTATAAATGTACTCATTATTTTGTCTATTATGTAACTTCAATGTTTTATATTTAAAACTACCTGAAAGCCTATGCTTTTGACAGTGTTTAACATATTAAATGACATTTCAAAGGCCAATTTCTCCACTCAAATGACATTCATTCATTCATTTTTCAATAAAACAGCGCTTTATTTAAATGTGCATTTTAACAAGCCTGTTGTACTCTCCCTCCAAACTGTTTTGCAGGTTATAAGACATGATGCCTTCATATATTGTGCGGCAGCGTACTGTCTTAGTGCCATGTTTTTATTTCAATTGTCAGTGCCATTTTTGCCACCTCTGATTGGCCTTGACTTTGCAATGAGCCTCTTCAACAGAAACCTCTACATACCCACACTTCTCCTGAATAAGGCATTGTGTGTTTCTTCACATCCTCCGGTTTCTTCTATGCCCTGTGCGGATTGAACTTCTCATTTAAAATATTCACTTTATTCTGGCAAGAACTTGACGACCATGAGCCGACTGGCTTTTCTCCACTTCTCTCCAGCGTTGCCTTCAAGAGCTAAAGCATCTCCTCTGTAATCTGCCACATCTGTGAGATGGCTGTCTAGGAGCAGCGCTGACCCAGACGGGATCTTTAATGTTTTAATTGCCATTCTTTTTTCATCAGTGCAGAGTGATGGTTTTATATAACATGCTGCAATAAAGACCACAACTTCTCAACTCCCTGCTATCAACATTAATAATTAAGAAGGCAAGATCTGTGATGTAGATGTAGTGACGACTGGTGTAGTGAAAACCATGAGTTTTATGAAGACTAACCTCACAAAGGTAATTAGCTAAACTTTGAGCAGAAGTGCTAAAGCTGGGCTGGTAATGCAAGAGAGAGTTGCTATATCTAATGGGCCATAACTCCTGGCTTGAGTTTTTCTGGTCTAATGAAGCAGGGGGTATTGCTGGGTATTAACCAGCAGCCCGGGGACACAGATCTTTCCTGTCTTTGTTACATTCATATTACAGCAGCAGGAACTACGATGAAAAGTTCCACACTTCCAATGAGGCAGAAGCAGGGTAATTGGTTGCTGAACTCAAGCTTGGGCTCGGTGATACGTCTCAGCTTTTTGTGGAGGCCTTTGACAAAGTCCCGTGAGGATGCCAATTAAAGGGGTAATGCTGAATAATTTGCCCAGCACAGCATTATGAATAAGGCTGGTGTCAGTGCTTGGCAAGCAGTTGGTGGTGCCACACCAAAGGTGACCCGGTCATATTGACTGCTGTGTTCAATTGTGATGAAACTCCGGGATATCAAACAGACGGAGGTACAAGAAAACAGAAGGAGGCATTTAACGGTTTGTGGAAGATATAATTAATAATATCACATGTTACAGTTCATTCTGTTGTGAGAGAATTTTTGATGTACAGGCAGTTCCTTTTATGTAGCTGTAGTGATGATAAGTGACCTTTCTTCCTGTTGGGCTTATTGCCAGGGATGGTATTAAAATTTCCTCTCAAGTAGAAATACTGTTACAATACTTAATGTTGTGTGACTACAAGCACATCTTCTGATACTTAAAAATTATTCAAATCTTCCTTCTCAAAAACTATGTTTAAGTTACTTTTTACTAATCAGTCAAAGGGAGGATCCCTCTGTAAAGATAAATATTATCTCAGAGTATAACATCACATCACGTCATCGCTATTGTCTTGGTCAGAGAACTTGAGGGGCAAGTGGTCAATACATTGCTTAGTTTAATCTAAACTTCACATAGAATAGCACAAGAAAAGAACAAAACTTTTAAAAAATATTTTAGTTGAATTATTTGGCATTTTTCTTATGCACTGCCCTACTTGAGACCCAGACTAACAGATGACAGTGTTAGCTAGCTTAATGTTAGCCAAGCTAATTACTCATAACATTTCAAAATTGTCTACAAATGACATGCACATACCTGTAAATAGCGTTGATAGCCTAGCTACAAATATAAAGGTGAATGGATTCAAATATAGAAAAATCATTTTACTGCAGCATGGAAACCAGAGAAATCTGCTTGTTCATGTTTTATTTGATCTGGCAGATGTTATTTGTCGAAGTAGTTTCTTAGTTTAAGGCATATTTAAGAGTAAAATTACAGACTTACTACTTACTTATGAATCAGAAGAAATTAATACCATATGATTACTGAATGTTTTGTGTTTTTAAGTCAGACCTACATTTCAGGACCATGGATAGTTGCATGTGTTCCTTTTTCCTCTTTCTCTCACTGTGCTGAGTCGTAATGTTAGACCACACACATATCAAACGCCTATTTATCCGTAAAACCCAAGGTCAATACGCAACTGCATGCAAATATACAATGGTTTTCTTTAAGCAGGTATGTGTATGTTTTTGTGTGTCCCTCATATGCACGTCTTGGGTTTGTAATGGAACACTGCTCTCGGTTTGCCCTGTAACCAGAGAGGAGCTCTTAGGTCTGTCATTCTTGTCTCTGCCTCACATAATTATTGATAGCCAGCTCTGGTTTCAGCTACTGCTTTCACGGCCTGCACCCAGCCATGCTGTCATTATGTACTCAAGGCCTTACTGACAAGCACGTTGCACTCATCGCTGTGATTTTTTACCATAAATGTAGTTTATACATTCATATGCCCTGGTTTTTCTTTATTTAAAAGTTATGAAAAGAACTTTTAAATCAACTTTTGCAGTTGTGAAACTCTTCCAACTGCAAATGATTCTGTAAGGTTTTATGGACTCACAAAATGATTTATGACTGCTCTGTCAACAGTATGAAGCTAATAAACATAATGATAATCTGATAATAAAGAGTGTGAAGCTGTGCTTCCATAGTGATGGTGCCCATGTCTGTATAGGATGTCACTCTTTGGTTTCCTGTTGCTGTTTGTAGGATTGTTGTCATAAGCTGCCTGGAGATTCAAGCTTGAGCGACCAGTTAAAGTCTGTAAGGCAGCTCTGGTCCAGTCTAGTCCATGTGATTTTTTGAACTCTGTACCTCTAAGAGAGAGCACATTTGAGCACATTGTGTCCGACACCCACACCCACATCGGGACATAAGCCAAAGGCATCTGGCCTCAGACGGACTTTGGGACACATGACAAGGTATCTTTACCCTTCCAGCTGAAACAGGAGACTTGAACCTTGGAACTGGAACAGCATCAAAGCAGGACTTAGCAGGAGCTCTTTCAACTCTGATTATACCAAGAAGAGAGAGAGAGAGCAGCCGTAAGACTAAATGTTCAGGAATTCCTAACACAGGTATGAGGTAACTTTTGATGCTGTATCTCATGCATATTGCATTAAATTAAGTTGACAATTTAGTGTTGCGAGGAGCAGCGAGCTGACCTTGAAAGCTTGGAAACGTAAGTAATTAAACTGAAATTTGACCTAAGTGCCTTTTATCCGCATTGACAAAAATTTCTTTAAATAGCAGGCCATACATTTGCAAAGAGTAAAACACAAGATAAAAGATGGCAGCAAATGTTCAGAGTGTGCCAGCTGTCATTAAAGGACACAGACATTTCAGCTACGGAGGAGCCATATTACCCGAGTGAGTTACTCGTGTTCGCACAATGAAAACTGACCATGATTTTTCTAAATATATTTTAAAATCTATTTAAAATTAGACAGATTCACAATTTAGAGTTCCTGAAATCTCCCTAAATAGCTCCTACTCCTTTGTCTTTCAATGTGGGCCCCCAGGTCTGTCACCGTACAGCAATACTATGACCTAACCCCTTTCAAGAAAAGTAACCTTCGCATGAACGATGAGTTGTGAGTTATTTTCTTTTCTTTTATCATAACAGTACGTAGTTTCAAACAGTGTAAAATATTTTTTTGATACTACAGCATTATTTCTTCTTTATGTCTCACTAGACTTCCCAAGCCCACAGAAATTAACCTATGGTAAGAAAAAAAAAACGGTGTATTTCTTACACATCAACTGTTTCTGAAAGTGAGTGATTATTTGTCAGCGTGAACACACCACACCAAACCTAACAGTTTAAACCTCTAACTGTTACAAAGCAGTTGTCGACAGTGCCATACTATAGTTACTGCTTTAACACAGATCCCACAAATCCATAAGATCCTCACAGAGATGGCTCCTCTTTCCATCCAGTTGTGACCCAGTTGATAAGTGAACTCACAGTAGAACTCACAGGTTAGGGAGTTGACCCTGTGATCTGAGGGTCAGCGGTTCAGGTCCCAGACCAGTAAAAGTACCACTGAGGTGCTTATAAGCAAAGTATCATACCTAAGCACCGCTCCAAAAGCTGCCCACTGCTCCTTCACAGTTGGGTCAAATGCAGAGATCTTATTTGGTTGTGTTGCACTGTGTGCTCTGCTGTGCTGTGTTCACAATGACAAATCATCACTCACTTTAATTTCCCCATCATATGTGTGTGTTTCCACAGTGAGAAAGTAATTAAGAGTTCCATTCCAAGGGAGCACTCATACCGTTCCCATATCTCCAGCTGTGCCCTGTTCCCCACCTACTGCCACTCTAATGACCTTCACTCAGAAATATGGACTGATTCTGACCTTCCTCTCTTACCACAAGTTACTGTACTTAGCAAGACTAAAGGTAAAAGTGTGTGTCATCACAATAAGCCTCATTCACCAATACGTTTTTTCTAAAATATGTTCTTAAGACAGGGGGGCACGGTGGTGCAGTAGTTAGCACTGCCACCTCACAGCAAGAAGGTCCTGGGTTCGAGTCCTGGGTCAGCTGTAAGGCCTTTCTCTGCGGAGTTTGCATGTTCTCCCCGTGCTTGCGTGGATTTCCTCCGGGTGCTCCGGTTTCCTCCCACAGTCCAAAGGCATGCGATATAGGTTAATTGGCGACTCTGAAATGGCCCCATAAGGTGTGCATGTGCGTGTGACTGTGTGAGTATGTGTGCCCTGCAGTGTGTTGGCGCCTGCCCAGGGTTGTTCCCCCGCCTTGCGGGATAGTCTCCGGTCCCCGGTCCCCCCGCGACCCCAGTTGGGATTAAGCTGTTCAGATAATGAATGAATGAATGAATGTTCTTAAGACAGGGCGTCACAGTGGTGCAGTAGTAAGCACTGCCACCTCACAGCAAGAAGGTCCTGGGTTCGATCCCCGGGTCAGCCGTAGGGCCTTTCTGTATGAAGTTTCCATGTTCTCCTCGTGCATGCGTGGGTTTCCTCCGGGTGCTCCGGTTTCCTCCCACAGTCCAAAAGCATGCACTATAGGTTAATTGACAACTCTAAATAGGCCCCATAAGGTGTGAATGAGAGCGTGATTGTGTGAGTGTGTGCCCTGCGGTGTGTTGGCGCCTATCCAGGGTTGGTCCCCCGCCTTGCGGGATAGTGTCCGGTCCCAGTGCGTATAAAGCTGTATATGTGGTGAAGAGGCAGAGAAAACTAACTGAGGTTCCTGGCTTGAACGGCAGGCGCACCATATCGTCATGAACTACATCAAGTTCCCATGGCAACCGGTGGCCACACTACAGTTTCTTCTGGGCAAAACGGCTTGCAGATTGTGAGTTTTTCTTACAGATGGTTTCTGTTTTAATAAAGTCTCTCCCACAGCTTGAGGCAACATGCCCAACATGAAACCGTATCCCCTCCTCTTTTCCTCTGTCTCCTTCAGCTCACTAGGCAAGGAAAAGAGTCGGCTCAGGATTTTTGCCCCACACCTCAAAAGATGGTATACAAAAGCTACTCTCAGCAAGAAAAGAACACGGCACTGCCTGAGCGCACAGCCAATGCACTAAATAACTTGGAGAAGACCCGGTGGCTCACTTCTAACCAACTAGACTATACAGGTGAGGTACATCACATAAAAGGGGGCATGATTAAATACAACATAATTCATAAAATATAGCAGAGAGAGACAGAGAACATGTAGCAATGTATACATTTTTGTATATGCAAGTATAGTGTAATACATGTGTGTGTGAGACGCAGCCATGTGAAAATGCAGTCAGTTTATTTCTTAGTGCAGATCCCAAGCCCTGATAAATGGGTGGATTTACAGCAGTGTAAAACCTTTTCCAAAATAAAATATGGATAATGATTATTTATACACTTATACATTTATTTATTTATTTATTTATTCATTATCCGAACCGCTTAATCCCTATCGGGGTCGCGGTAACCGGAGCGTATCCTGGGAACTACGTTTCCCTAAAGCATAGTTGCTAACTACGTTACTATCATGGTGTACATTAGTACGTAGTTAGCAATACCGTAGCAACTATGCTTTTGGGAAACACACCACTAAGCAGGTGCATTCACACATTCACACTCATTTGCACCATACGGGGCCAATTTAGAGTCGCTATATGTATATAACCTATAGTGCATGCCTTTGGAGCACCCAGAGAAAACCCACGCAAACACGAGGAGAGAATGCAAACTCCACACAGAAAGGCCCCACGGCCGACCCTGAGATTGAACCTAGGACTTTCCCGCTGTGATCTCGCTGTACACTTATACAGTATATGATAATATACAATACCCACACTGGTGTATAACTATGCATTTTAGAATTAGGCTAATTAGTCAATGCAATAGATACACAATGACAAATACAATTACATACATTTCTGGCTTTATTTCTAGGCACTGGACCCACTAACCCATTACGACTGGATGATTTTGATGAAAAGAAACACAGCTCTATTATCAGAGAAGTCACCCCTCACAGGACACATCTGGTATGAAACAGAAACACCACAAAACTCTGTACTAAACAAATGCTACTCATCATTTTGATCTTTATCATGTTCAGATATTTTGCCATCATTGGGCTGTGCAAATAAATGCTGGATATTCTGCCATTTTTGGTTTCAGACGGAACGATCTTACCCCACTTTCCTGCCCTCACGGCCGGTGGAGGGACGGAAGGCCAGGATCCTGCAAAACCGTCGTCCCCTTGAGAGCGCATACCAGCGTCCTAATTTGAGCACATCGTCCAGTGTGTGTGAAATGTGTTCAGGGAGAAACTGTGAGTGCAGACTTAGGGGAGACTTAAATGGCGCTAACGCTGCCGAGGCAAGAACAACACAACTTGTGGAACAGCACAACTTTCAGGAGAAGGAGTCAGGGCAGAGACAGTTGTCAGAAAGCAGAACTCAGAATTACATAGTAGAAAAGAATTCTTTAGAGCTTTACCAGTCAGCCCCAGCCACTGTGGAAGGGACAGACAGGTTTGCGGACTTAAAGCGACCTGTGACAGTGTCAGAGGAAGAACTGAATGATGCAGTGCTTCCTTTCCCTCCAATCCAAATCCATCCCCGCACTTGTCACTTCAGTAATGGAGTGACTACACATTGTTCTGCCTTGAGTTCAGGAACCATCTTCTCACACTCTGCGCTGCTGGATCTTCAAAATTCCTTTAGTCGGACAGAGGCCCACCGGCGCTTCCATGAGTCCATGCAGAGCCAAAGTGTGGACTTAAGAGACAATCTTCACAGCGGGAGGAAGCACTCCTTCTATGGCTTCAACTCCTACTTCTTTCGTAACTGAATTTTTAGACACATACTAAGTGACGATCCAGTGATCTGAGTGATCTGATGCTGATATGCATCTGATGCTGAAGTATCTGGCAGATACTGATAAAATAGATGGGTTGGGGATCAATAACAATGGGCCAATCTAGGGAGTGATTATTTGTCATTGTGAACACACCACAGTACAGCACAACAAAATGTGACCTCTGCATTTGACCCATCCGTGAAGGAACAATGGGCAGCTAATATAGGCAAAGCAGTAACTTTACTGGTCTGGGATCAGCAGCAGCAACCTTCTGATTATGGGGCAAACGCCCTACCATTACGCCATCAACTGCCCCTTACTTATTTATTATAGGTTTACACTTATTTTGTTTATTTTAATTCATCAGAAAGTTACTGGTGCACTGTTTATGATTTTAATTGTTTATTTTTGTGTTTGTATTATGTAAAAATTCAGTGAATTTGTATATTTATGTATTTGGTACATTTAATTAGGAAACCAATGCTTAAGTCAAGCCTGATGTTATTGTACATTTATGACATTTATAAGACACTCTAAACCAGAGTTACTTTCATCTCATAATTACAGAGTCAGTCTCAACCGCACAGTGAGACCTACAACTCACTAATGAAACGCTGGCATCAGATCAGTAATCAGTACTAGCCTTCACCCAAAGGCTCAGTATCTCTATCAATATTAGAACCAAAAAATAGACTGAGCCAACCCTAAACCTAAAGACTTCTCACCAATTAAATAAAGCATTTCAGTTCTGTGCTTTAACATGCATTTGTGATAAGTGCTGCACAAAACTATTCAAGTCTTACATAATTTCTTCTTGCATTGGACAGTGTACAAAATCAGTTCCTCCTGAATGAAAAATCACAACTCTGGTGTATTTAGGAGACCACTGCCCACATGGTTCCAGTCGGAGTGGGTGCTGTGCAGGATTCTGAGAATCTGAAGCCTTTTTTTCTAAAGGATGGGGCTATGTTGACCTTAGCCTTACTCAAGAATAATGCCTTTTTCATTCCCACTCGTATTGAGGCTCTTTCAGACTTGTGAAAAGCATCTTTCTCAGGTGTGACGTCTACATCGCAGCCGAGTGGCCTTGAGGAGACAACGCATTCTGCGATTTGTTGAGGCAATTCAACAGCTTTTCACAGGCACATGTCAAGTGAACCCGCTATTTTGACCTACATGTGTACACCCACTGCCAATTGTGTAATATTTTACTTGCTGTGATGCTTAATCTCTTCATCTAGGAGCCAGGCCTTTTTTGTTTTTGATTTACCAGAACTAATGACAATAAATATGTAATAGTGTAACAATGCTGTTATAACTATTCTTAATCAAGCTGTTAAATAAATTTGGATTATTATTATTATTATGAAGAAAAGCAGCTTATCTGGCATCTTGTAACTTAATCTGTTCTAATAGGTCATATATTGGCACATAGAGTTTAAGAGGTTAATGGGAAGGTCAATTGATCAGTTTTTCCTTTTTTAATATTTCATTTTCATTTTATTCGATTTTTACATCTGGATGGATTATGTGCAGAAGTTATGTTTCATTATGGGGTTTTCACAACGACCAATGGTCACCAACAGTTTGGAATGTCCAAAAGCTACTTGCAATACACAAAACAACCACTAGATGGCAGAATAAGATCTATCTTTTGCCTTTGCATCCCCCGGCAAAGATTAGAAAGTGAATCCTACAAAAAAAGGATTTTAAAATAAGAAATAAGAATTAAATTTGCAATTTTCAATCATTAACATTTTAATAAATAGGTATAAATATGTTTTTAATAGAAACAAACAAAAAAGTGATCTGCACTCAGTGTAATGCTCAGAGAGTTGGCTCTGTGATTGGAAGGTCATTGGTTCAAGTCCCAAAGGTACCACTTGGATACTCATGAGCAAAGTACCATCCCAAAGCACCGCTCCCTGAGTGCTGCATGTCAGCTGTCCAATGCTCCTTCACGAATTGGTCAAACGAAGAGTTCACATTTTGTTGTGGTGCATTGTGTGCTGTGATGTGCTGTGTTCACAAAGACAAATAGTCACTCACTCCACACCTAAACAGATCTCATGCCTTTTGTACTTGCATTCCCTTTTCACACCATGCACGTCTATTAAAAATGAAATTCTCAGAACTTGTATCATTGATGCCAGCATTAGGTATGTCTACAGGAATTCCAATGTTTATTTCTCTCCTGACTATGTGTTGAAAGCTCATGAGGCCTGTAGTCACGCACAAACGCAGACACACCCTCTTCTCATAAATGAGTACTTGGTTCTGCACACACCCCAGCCCTCTCCGTCATGAAGGGGTGTGTAATACCCCAGGAATGTGCTAAAAATACCCATTTCATGGTGAAAACACCCCCACAGCACACAGCATGTTGGACTCGGACTAACAATCTCGGAGTGTAGTTACCAGTTGCAGTTACCAGTACATTACACCCAGCACAACAACAACGCAGAACCAAGCTTCAAGACGTGCCTCCTCACGTCCATCACAGCAAACGCCAGAAGGGGTATGTGATCCATCGCCTCCATTTTTTTCGTTCTCTTCTTCCTAGAGTTGTATCATAGTATGTGTGTTGTCATGGTGATGCCGTGACTATATTGGGTTTAAATTAGCAAAAGCAGGCTGCATTTAATAGCATATGGTATTTTATATCCAGAGAACTCACATTCAGGTTTTCCAAAAAGGTTATGTTTCTGCAAACTGTGTTTATGCGTTCAGTCTAGGAGTCAGTGATACCTGTCAGGGAAAACACCAGTGTCAGACATGAGAAGTTGTTCTTTTTCGTTTTTTTCTTGCTTTTCTTAACATTTTGATACAATATGACAAGTCTTACCATGAACCTCTGAGAAGGACATGAGTCTGAAGGTCCTGTAGTGTCCTGTTTAAGGAAGAATTAAATAATTTAATCAGAGCAGGAAAAAAAAAAGATTTTAATACTGGATGTAGATGGTGTTTAAGTGTAGAACATATATTTTTTAAAAATGGATATGTCCATTAAGAATATATTTGCAGTTCATTCAAATGGACGGCAGCTTCACAGGGATGCAAACGCGTCACGGAAAGGATGCAGAGTCCCGCCTATTAACACACACTCTCTCTCTCTCTCTCTCTCTCTCTCTCACACACACACACACACACACACACACACACACACACACACTTGAAAGCAGGCACTCACACACTCCCTTACAGGATGGAGAGCCGTCTCACCTACTTCATAAACTCGCTACTTTTACAGTAACCTCTGAACAACGCCACTTCTCCGTTTTACAGCAGGGACTATTTTTACGCAAGACTCTGCCTCCACCTTTAGATAAATCCTACCTACTTAACACTTAGGCATATCTGTAATTAACTGCCGTCTTAATTCTGCTTTGTCCGCAATGCTGAGACGAACTTTAGTTTTTCGGCTTTTAATGCTGTAGTTTATAGTCAGTCTTGTGTTTTGTTTGAGCGCCTCACATCCGACGATTGACTCTTTTTTTCTTCTCCCGGAACAGCTCAACGTTATCGGGGTAAGTATCGACGTGTTGGACTTGTTATGGTAACTGTTAACTGCCTCTTCGCCATTTTTCTGTGTTTATATGGTTATAAGTACATGCCTGGAGGTCCCCAAACATGTCCTTGCAGGAGTTTAACAGGCGTCGGGAGAGTTTGGCGTGAGGCGGAGTGCAGCTTGTGTGAAACACAACGTTAAGACGAGCCCAGGTTCAGGTTTAGTCAGGGTTTGTGCTTCCACGTCTTTTAGTGTCCGAAATGGAGAAGACACAGCAAAAAGAGCTGGGATGAATGACGTTACAGTATTTGTTTACGCAATTATATATTGCAATGAAGGGAAAAAATAGGATTTTGTAAGACACATGACTCGAATGTTAGGAAAGTGCTGTTAGGAAATAATGACTGATGATTTCAGCAATATATATATGTAGTCTGAGAGCCTTGAAGCACTTTGTCCACATTCTTAGAACGAATGTGTAGGAAAATTACACATATAATGTGTAGCACTTTCGTTTATACATTTTGTGTTAATGTTTAATAAAATTGTGTTGCAAAAAGTCCGATCTTTTACTCACAGTCGTGTGTGGTTTTAAAAATCTACACACCATGTGCATTTGTTAACAGCGTTCAACGCAATGTGTGTAACCAAGAACAGCACAAGTTAATATTATACATGTTTACACAGCTTTGTGCTACTTTCTTGACACATTCACTGTGTCAAAAGTGTTAACAGCCAATGTGTTAACACAAGAAACGTTGTCCCCCAAAACTCATCCATTAATGTGTAAGAATTTGATACAGTTTGTGTCCATTTTAACACATCTTTTCTAAGAGTGCAAAAACCCCTTAAAATGGTGTGAAAATTGTCAAACCGACTTTGTAGATTAGTTGTGGGAAAACTTTTCCTTTAGTATCAAGCTGCAACAAAAGTTGTAGCATGATGTGTTTGGTTTTATTTGTGTTATTGACTTCACTTGTAACAACGATGTGATTCTAACAGTATATTGTACTGCTGTAGTCTCCTCTCCGTCAGTACGGTGATTTCTAGTACAGTTGCATTCCTAAAAACGGAATCCTCTCTGAATCAGAGCACGTTTGTTGGGAATTCCTAGGGATTTCACAGTGATTTTCTCAATGTTTTACAAGGCTTCATTCATTGTGGTTTGTTCTTGCAATCCTTGATCACAATGAATGAAGCATGGTAAAACAATCAATGCTGCGTCACTTTTACAGCACTTATTATACGCTCTTATTTAGAGTTATTTTCATTTGCTAATAACAGGGACGGTCTCCCAGAACCAACTTGAGGTTAGGAGTCTTGCTCAGGGGCTCAACGGTAATAGTTCTGGCAATAGGATAGACTTGCAATCGGCTCTACGGCGTCTAGGTCCATAGGTGAGTCTCCTACCACTAATCCACCACCACCCAGTTTCAAAGAACAACAGCCTTAATCTTCATTGATTCAGAAACATGATGGAAGGTTCAAGGTTAAATTCATAGTTGATTGAAAAGGACACTGATCTCAAGTGTTTAACTGAGCCCAGTGCATTACTTTATGTACTTGGAGAGCTGCTAAAAGTTTGGAGATAATACTTGATCCTAAGTTACTTGTTATGAAGGTGTAGATTCTTTTCAGAATCAATTTCCAGACCTAGTTATCAAGAAGATAAAGTTGAAGGTTCTAAGCTTTCTTTGCCCTCTCTCTGTCTCCCCCTCTCTCTCTCTCTCTCTCTCTCTCTCGTGACTTAAGCCACCTTACCCTGTAAGTAGACGCATTAATATTTGATCTGGAAATTGGCTGATCTCTCTTTAGTGTGTATTAAATGACAGGAGCACAGAGGGGCAAGCAAGTGCAGGCTGTGTCAGTGAAAGGACCCAGTGAAGGAGGTTAATCATTGTGTCGTCGGCCGAGTCTAAGTCACGCTACGTGTCTGCGCGCCTATTTGCACATCTAATGATGTATTACAGTGTGCGATATATGTGTGTCAGGGGAAAATATCTTTTTTAACAGTTCTTGGTCACCATGGCAACGGACGGTGAGGCGATGCGTGTGCCGATCAGCCACGTGCCAGAAGATGAGCCGTGTGTCTTTTAAATGCTCCCTCCGTTATGATAGGAAGAGATAGAATGCTTCTTATGTTTTTTTTGTTGGACACATTGGCTGTTATCTCATTTTACACCCGTTCACTGTAGGAGTTGTAAGAAGAATTTGTGTGTGTGTTTGTGTACCCAATTCAAGTGAAGAAAGAAAGTTAGGCAAAGGTCCAAGGGATGACAATAGGTGACAGATTTATTTATCTTTTTTTTTTAACTTACTTAAAAATATAATAATGTATCCCTTCAACTGGTCTTTATGGGAATTGGAAATGGGAAAATGTATCTTGTCTCCAGTTCTGTGGTAAGCACTGAGGCATGAAAAAATTCTGGCGTGTCGCTTCTTATTGGCAATAAAACTTCTGCACTCTTGGACCGTATTTTCGTACAGTCATCTAAAAAAAATCCATACTTGTCTGAACCTTGCACCATATTGAATTCTTATATTTCTGAAAATACTTTAAATCTCCCCTTATAACGCACTGCTCATTTTCTTCTCCAATCTTTCCATATCTTTACTAAGAAAAGAAAATAATTCTTACTTGCCGTCGTGCGGGACCTATACTGTCTTCCCATTTCAAGCTGCCTCTGTCATCCATTTTTTATTATGGAACGCTTTCATTTTCTGCGGCTTTCTATACACTTCACTTAGCAGCGCTCTGAAAAGGTTTTTAACACTGCAGCCACGACTTATAAAACCCGAGTCCCGCTGCTGTATAGAGACAGTGAGTTTAGAAAGCTGCAGGATGGAACCTGCTAACCCTAATGAACTGTTGTGAAGTTTAAAACGAAGTTACGAGTTAGAAGGTTTTCAACATTTTCTGTACAGTAACAATGCAGATTTAGCAAAGGACATAAAACATGTCACTACACCTTTACAAGTAAGTCTTTATCAGTTCTTTGCATGATTAGTTTGTTATTTTACAAACAGAGTTGTTCATTGAATTGCATTGAGTTCTCATCTAAACTCTTAGGCCTCGTCCACACGGACGTTCGAAATGAACGCCCTCTGAACGCCATACGTGTTTTTGCTGTGTTATGTAGCTGCGCTCGATTGGCGTTTCACTGGCGTTCGCAATAATGTTGTTTTCCTCGCGTTCGTCGGGACTTTGACGCCAAGAAAACGTTGCATGCAGCGTTTATTTGACGCTACCCGAACGCGCAGCCGGCCGAACGCCGGTGCTGAACGCCCGTGTGGACGCTTTGATTTGCTCCAATGAGCAGAAAAATGGTCAGCGTTTAGTCGGCGCTCACCTGGCGCCACGAACGCCAGAAAAACGCCTGGTTCAGACGTCCGTGTGAACGAGGCCTTAGGCTGAATTTTCCAATCTTAAAGTATTCGAATTAACCTTGCCACTCCACAGTTCAGAAGTCCGTAACTCCAGCTTTAAAACCTTATTTTGAAATGTTTCTCTTAAAGTGTCAATCTTTGGCAGTTGCTGAGGAGTGGAAACAGTGCAGGTCAGTGGGTCACGAGAGCCAGATTAAGAAGTGATGCATGTAGACGGCTCCTATCCATGCATGCAAAATGCTGGAGGGCGTTTTTATGATTTTTTAAAAATGCCAATTCACCCACATTCTGCAGAGAGCTTTATAGGAAACGTCACTGCGACTCCGGCTTTCCAGCTCACCCACACGGATCCACGTGCCGCCGCCTGTGAGCGTCCCGGCGCTTTCATATTTCATGTATCACGGAGCACGACGGTGGTGCGAACCCCCTCGTGCATCGTTGCCATAGAGAGGAGAGGAGAGGAGAGGAGAAAAGAGATAGAGGTCCCTCCCGCAGTTTGGTTAGATAACAAACCCGGGGAAGGTGACTCATGTATGTTTTGTGTCCCACACCTTTTTTGTGGTGGATGGATCTCCTCTTACGACTGCACTTCATCCCTCCCTCGACAACGATGGCGCAAACATGCGGCGCTCTGGAATGGGATTAAGCACTGGGAAACGAGCAGATGTTGTGCTCCGTCCCACATAGTGACAGGTGTTGTCTCCGTCTGTCAGACTCATCCATAAAAGATCCGATCGCCAAAAATAGACAAAAAAGGTTTTTCCGCTGTCAGAAAGGGTCCAGTTAGCGTTTGATGGGGCGTGTAGTAGGGCTGGACGATATGAAATCAATATTACCATTAATTGAACATTTTACATAGATCGCGATTAATGAATGATTATATTGTTTTTAGTTTCGGTTTTTGCATTTTTCGTTTTTGCGGTTTTTAATTCACTAACAAGGTTTGTACTGTAAATATAATGTGACCCGATTTGCCGTAATGAGTCGGAAGTCGGCGTTCTATTTATTTAGATACGGGCCGATTACGTTGAAAAACATCACAAAAATATCGATTTTTTTTTTTTGGAGACCAGATTAATTTTGACGACCTTTTCTTTCATATAAGACCAAAAAGGAAAAGTCGATATTTTTGATGTTTGTCAACATAATCGGCCCGTATCTAAATAAATAGAACGCTGACTTCCGACTCATTCACTAATCAACTATCAAAGTTGGTCTTTTCTTCGAATAAAATTTTTTTGTGGTTTTAAAATAATTCATAGAATCAAACACTGATGTAATGGCAAATGGTGCTGTAATAGTAGGCAGTTGGTGCTGTAATAGTAGGGTGTTCACCCTGTGATCAGAAGTTCGCAGGTTGAAATCCAGGACTGGACTAAAGTTACTACTAAGGTACTCATGAGCAAGGTACTGTCCCCAAGCACCGCTCCCCAAGTGCTGCCCATGTCAGCTACCCACAGATGGGAAAAGTGTAGAGGTCACATTTCGTTGTGGTGCATTGTGTGCTGCGGTGTGTTCACAATGACAAATATTCATTCATTTTCACAATTTTTAAAATCTCAGCACAGGCAAGATTGTGTCGATTAGAAGTTCTGAATGTCAGTTTCAATTAATTTTCAATGAATCCCCCTATCCTAGTGTGTAGACCGATCCATTTGTTTGGCTAATGTCTGTTACTGTTCTACTAGGACTGGATAATTAGGGCCCTATGATTTACGCGATGCGAAAAAAGTGGACGGGAACGCGGAATTCAACAAATAAAATGGAATCCGTTGTAAAACGCGGAATGTCGTATAATTCGCTGATATCGGTGTATGGGCAAAGCAAAGCAATGGTTTCTAATCAGTTTTGGCCGCTGCAGCCCCCTGTACGTGTTACCTGTTGAGGCGGGACTCAGCTTTCCACACACACAAACGCACAGACACAGAGGGGGAAACGTCAACGGTCAGCTATGGTGAAGAGGCTGAAACACCGAAGTCCTCGAAAAAGTGTCAGTGCTAAGTTTAGAGCAGAACAATAACCAAATGATTTTTATGAATCAGAGAACAACTCTATTGTACGTTTTGCCAGCACACAATAGACTGCACCCACAAGAACGCGTGACGACCACTTACAGTCAAAAACTCACATCAGAAACGTTTCGTTTCGCACGGAAAATGAATGTTGTTTGTTGTTTACAGGTAAATGTTTTACCAAAGCAGGAAACATTCTGCTGAACCCCAGCACTTTGTTGAAGTTGAATAACAGTCATTAATGTGAGATTTTTTTCTATTGCATTGTTCTTTTTTCCCATCCACTCCATAATTAGACACTTTATAGGTGAATAAATATGATTATAACGTAAAACATAGAATTCAGAAGAATAAAAATGGAATTCAGGAAAAAATATAACAGAATTTAGGAAAAAACAAAACGGATTTCATAGGGCCCTAGATAATCAATCAAAAATGAATCAAAGAACCTTTAGTGATTCAGAACCTTTAATGATGTAATTACCAATTGCACTTAATTTTTTCAATACTTTTTTAAAATAATCCAGTGCCATTGTTTATACTGCTTTTTTTGGTCATTGCAATTGCAAAACTTGCAATGCAAATCCACACAGACAGACGCACAGCAGATTAAATGATTACGATGCGTCTTTGGTTGTCAAAGTGAATTCCTGGGGGGGAAAAAGCAGATTTAAGCAGATTAAGAGGTTCGGATAATGAATGAGTGAATATATAAAGTTAATATTGAATTCAGGTTAATTATAATACTTTACCGGGCAACTAAACCCATTTTTAAGACTTACATTACTGTGTTACTAACCTCAGTCGCTTTGTCATTATAATAGTAAATACTAGAGGTTGACCGATATTGTTTTTCAGATATTGATACCGATTGTTGCTAGTTAACGGGGCCGATAAAAATAAATAATAAATAGACTCTCCTCGCTCTCTCCTCCTTCTTGGAGCTTCACACTGCGCTCCTGTGTGAGTGTGGTGTGAGTGACAACAAGGCTTCTGTGTCGATTGGCTACTACTCGTGTGACGTATAGCCAATCACAGACTGTTGTGGGCGGGGCATAAAATGAAGCAGCGAGTCGAGAGCTGACCGCAGTGGAGCCACAGTAGCGCATCTTGTAATTGACTTAATCTCTCCAAAATGCCTAATATCGATCCCCAATAATCGATCCGGCCAATAATCGGTCGACTCGTAGTAAATACTAAACCCTTATATCACATCATGTTCAACAAACACAGTTTTAAATATATTTCAAGTATTGAAGTCTAACATGGCCAGCTGTAATTGATCTGATCCTGAAGTCAGAGTTCTCTGGCCATTAGAAATGACCTTTAGAACAATGGATGTGAAATTTCAAAAGAATCCTCTCAATAGTTTGTGCCTACAGGGGCCAGAGCTGAGAGGTTTTGATTGCTGTGCTCTTAGAAGGAAAACAGAAGGACATCATAGCTGACACTGTACACATCCTTTCATCACTGAACAGAAAGCTCAGGTCTGTAATGGAGTTCAGATTGGTCTTGGCTCAGATTTCTTTTCTGCAGACCTAACCTCAATGAATGTTAATGTAACATATGTTTACATGCTTTTTTAAATTGCGTAATTCTTGTGTTTGGATACTTCAAATACATTAGACAATGAGATAGAAATTGTTTGCTGCAAAACAAGCTCCAGCACTTAAGCAGCTTGGGGTATAATAATGAATATTCTGACTTTTAGATTTTTAACAGCTTGAACATATTCAGTAATCAGCAGCAAAACTGATTAACTATTAGCTGGGGTGGACGATTCTGCATCGATGCAATGGCAGACCATAATTCTAACAAAGGTTTCCACCCGGCGGTCCGCTGCCCTGTTAGTGGTCCCCGGTGGCATTGCAGGTGGTCGGTGACATGCAATCCACTTTCACTACTGAAATCACTTTTTAAAGATTATTCCTTTTGTCATTTTTCAGGACATTTCCAGATGTTTTTGGGCATCTTTATGAATAATGCACATATCTGAAAAGTAATACAAAAATACTCATTCTGCTTAGTCTGAGTGCTGGTCTCCGGTAAAGAAGCAGTTGAAAACCCCTGAATTATAACATTGTTTGGTGAATTTCTGGCTGCGACACATCCCGGTAGCAACTATGGCTGCCTAATCTGCATGCAATGTGAAATAGTGTAGAAAAATTGATGGCATGCATCGTGATGCATTGAGATATCGTATCGAATCGTTGATCTAATAATCGTAATATGGATTCGTGAGACCAGTGAATGTTCACACCTCTACTATTTGCATTATAAATGTGTTTTGGATAATAAATTAATCAATTAAAGCAATTTACACCTTTTTCCTGATCAGTTTCTCTTTACCAGATGGGTTACAACGTACTTATTTGGCTTTGGCTTTGGGTCTTTATTCTACATAGTCCCAATACTAAGAACATTGAAAAAGCACTTGCAGTGCAAACATCGCTATACCCCTGACCCTCATGCCTCTTTAGATATGCTTTTTGGAGCGTTCACTAATAGACATTCCCCCTCCCTCAAGATGAAATCTGTATGGAAAGTAAATCATGTCCTGCTCTCTCTCCCCACTTTGGACTGTGGTAGCATTACAATTGTATTATTATGTAGGAAGTGATATTGATTTGCACTCAGTGGAGTTCTCATAAATGCATTTCATCAGGAAATTGTTCGTGGTGGATGCAAAAAGTTTCAAATCGCGCATGATTTTTAGTGCAGTGCTCAATAATGCCTTCTTTTACAGCATTTGGCAGACATTCTTCTTTAGTCAATCTTATAATTACAGGGAACTGTCTCCTTGGAGCAACACGGGGTTAAGGGTCTTGCTCAGGGGCCTGGTGATGGTAGTGCTTTAGATAGGATAGGGCCGCATTTGAACCTTAGACGAGATTCCTACCACTAGACGACCACAAAACTAGTACAGTCTGTTCATTAGCCTTCAGGTAACTTAATAAGATTTCTGCATTAGTTGGACATGCCCAGCCTTCAGTGAGTTCATGTACTGAGGCTGAAACTTGGGATGCACCGATCTAACTTTTTCAGTTCCGATACCGATTCCGATACTTGGGCTTTGTGTATGGATCCAATCCCGAATAGCGAACCGATACCAGTTTTTATTTAATAGACTGAGATTATTCTGTTATTCATAAGGAAATACTTGACTTAAATACTGTTTTCTTTACTAAAACAATGTAACAATTACACATCCATAAGTACAGTACTGTGCAAAAGTTTTAGGCAGGTGTGAAAAAATGCTGTAAACAAAGAATGCTTTCAGAAATATAAATAATGATTGTTTATTTTTATCAATTTACAAAATGCAAAGTGAGCGAACAAAAGAAAAATCTAAATCAAATCAATATTTGGTGTTACTACCTTTTGCCTTCAAACCAGCATCAGTTCTTATAGATACACTTGCACAAAGTCAGGGATTTAGTAGGATTATAGTCATTATATTATTTTGTAGGATTATAGGATTATAGATCTGTGGTTAGTTCTCCAAGATGTTTGGAACAACCTACCAGCCGAGTTCCTTCAAAAACTGTGTGCAAGTGTACCTAGAAGAACTGATGCTGTTTTGAAGGCAAAGGGTGGTCACACCAAATATTGATTTGATTTAGATTTCTCTTTTGTTCATTCACTGCATTTTGTTGATTGATGAAAATAAATGATTTAACACTTCCATTTTTGAAAGCATTCTTTGTTGACAGCATTTTTTCACACCTGCCTAAAACTTTTGCACAGTACTATACAGTATATGCTAAATTATGTTTTATTAAAATAACGTCAAAAATGAGTTGTTTAAACACAGTTGTGTAATTTTGTGGCAGTTCCTAAAACCATCAGGAACACAAAGATTGAGAGTGACAGCTGGTGTTGTTAAGGAAATTAAACAATATAATTGTGTGATTTGCTTTTGGGGTTGTAGTGTGTTGCGTTGCTTGTTCTGTTTTTATCAAATGAGGAAATTGGGCCGGATTTGAACTTGGCTCCTGAACTGAATCAAATCGGAATTGTTCTGAATCAGACTTTTGTGATAGCGGCAAATGCCGATTCGTTGTCCGTTGAATCGATATAATATTTTGTCGGGAAGTTGTGATTTATGCCTCTACTAATTTGTCAAATAATTACACTACACCTCTTTCCCAGGTAGCTGATATAACACTGTACGTGCTTTTTTCCCAGAATGCTGACTTGCTGTCTAGTGAGGAGACACTGATAAGTGCAACGCACATCATATCTTTGTTAAAAATAGTCGAGTGGCCCCGGCCCTGCGCGGCTGCCGAGACGACGGGACCGCCTTTGGTGTTGGGCTTTAATGAGTCAGTGTGTTGAGATACGGATGTCAGGCAGGATGAAGGGGACGGGCGAAAGGCAAAGCTTGTGGTTGTCATGCGCCATGGATTCCACAAACAGATCAACAGGGGTGGAGCAGCAGGGGAGAAGGATGTGGTCAGGGCACAGGATGCAGTGTGAGGAGCTTTGTTCAACAACGAAAAAAATCCCCGTAAAAATATCGGTTTAATAATCAGGATTTTTCGTCTTTTGTCTTTTTTTGCACCATGTTTAATGATTTTGACAGTGAGAGCGTCGTTAATCAGTCTGAATTACCATACTGTACTGAATTACGGTACAAACAACCTTGCTACGTTGAAACATCACTATTCATTGTTCACGTAAATGAGGTTTACTAGAAACAGAATTAGAGATGACATCGATCCGCTTGTGGATCAGATATCGGTCCGATAACGGCTCAAACGGCTGGATCGGGTATTGGTGGCATTGGGCTGATCTATGGAGTCGATCTGTAAATGTGTGCATGCTCAGTTGGTTATGCATGAGAAGTGTCAGCTGCGGTAAGGCTGGTTTATTGTTTGACATTCACGCTAATTTGTAAATATTGATATGATACTGTGCAGAACAAGCAACGCAACACACCACAACCCCAAAACCAAAACACACCATTGTACTGTTTAATTTCCTTAACAACACCAGCTCTCACTCACAATCTCTGTGTTCCTGATGGTTTTAGTGCCACGGGATTACGGAGTGTCACTAAATTACACAACTGTGTTTAAACAAATCATTTTGAAGCTGTTATTTTAATACTAAATAATTTTGCATATACATATATGTGTGTGTGGGGCGTCACGGTGGCGCCGTTTCCTCCCTGTTAATAAATACTATTTTCCTGACTAAAACAATGTAATAATTACACACTCATATGTATATGCTAAATTATTTATTATTAAAATAACATTTAAAAAAACAATTGTTTAAACACAGTTATGTAATTTTGAGACGCTCCCCAATCCTGCGGCGCTAAAACCATCAGGAACACAGAGATTGTGAGTGAGAGCTGGTGTTGTTAAGGAAATTAAACAGTATCATGGTGTGATGTGCTTTTGGGCTTGTAGTGTGTTGTGTTGCTTGTTCTGCACATATTTACGAATTAGCGCGAATGACAATAAACCAGCTTTACCGCAGTGCCGCTTCTTATGCAGAACCAACTATGCGTGCACACAGCTATTTGAGTTGTTATCAGGCCGATGTCCCATCCACATAACCTGTCGGTGCCATCTATAGTAATGACAACCTGAGCATGGTCGTGTACTGATAAGACTTTCAGTATGAAGTCTTTAAGTTTAGATTTTTAACCCTGACCTGCAGTTTTCATTGACCTCAGATATGTGACTCTGCACGGCAAAACCAGTCGCTTATCACAACGGAGGTTTCCAAGAAAAACGACCGTTGAATTTTGGATTTTTTGTTTTTAGTGTTTTGAAACAGTGGAAGGTCTATACTGTACTGTTGTGAATAAATTTCGCTGAAAAACTTCCCCTTTCCGTCCTAAAAACGTGACTTTCTTGAGGTGAGGAATCAATTCCAGCAGAATGTTAAAAGTTTTTGTTTTGACCGCTCTACTTCAATATTTACGCTAAATCCACTGGTTGACTAGTGTGAAGATATTTCTCCGGAATCCATCTCCGTCTCCCGAGTTCAGTTAACCTAACGCAGGTAGGCTATCCGTGTGGCTGTGAATGCAGCGTAGGCTACCGTAGATACAAACGTAGCCGCGACCGCACCAAGCGTCTGTGAGTGCTACGGCGATAGTCAACTTCAAAAGGCAGATTTCTCCGTTTCTCACTTGGCGTGACAGGAGAAACCCGACTGTTCATATGTTGATATCTCAGTCATATGTCGTCTGATTCATTCCATATAGGTTGATTTATGATTGATTTATGCCCTTTCATGAAAACATAACAACTCAATTTTGAAAATTTGCGACAAGCGACTGGTTTTGCCGTGGAAGGTGACATATAGACTCCACTTCTTTCTTTTTAATGTCACTTCCCAACCTTTTACCCCCTTTTCGTTAAACCCTCTCCCTAGATAACAGTATCATGTGTCACCCCCACTTTAAACGTCAGATTTAAGGTTATCTGAGAGCTTTCTGATAGTTATCTTTATGTGAAATCCTAAAGCGGGCTGCCAGACTGCATGCAGCATGCTCTCGATGGGGCCTGAGCCGCCGGTCGGAACGAGTTTTTCTCACACTGGCAGACGCCGGCTTTTAGTATCTTGTGAAGAGAGCAGCCCATCTGCCTGGTCTCTCACTACACCCATTTAGCCTGAAGCACTGCACGCTAATAACTGCATGCCAGAGAATGTAGTTTGCTTTAATTCTGCGGATCAGCAGCCGACATGTTAGTGTTACAGAACAAACACCGCCGCTACCGTTGACGGCCGAGACTAACGAACATGCTACAGCAAGAGTGATACAGAAAACAGGGCTGATGGTCTAAGGTAAACAGTGATATGGTGCGGCTTTATTAATGTTTAATAGATAGATGTAGTAACTAATGAGATGTTTTCGTCTTCAACCCTACCTTCAGCCACGTCTTTTACCTTTACCTGTAGCTGACGACTTCCATTTCCCACTTACTAGAATATAGAGTTTGGATCAAGACTACCTAAACTGTCCAGTCCAGACCAAGACTAGAAACAAATAATACAATTTTCTATTTTTTCCCTATTGATTAATGAAAATTATGGTAATCTTAAAAAAAAAACAATTGTGGCATTAATTTACAGTTATATCCTATGCTCTACCAGTATTTGGATCTAGAGTGTGAAAAAGGCTAGAGTTTGTAAACTTGAAATTTGAGCTGGAAAAACCAATGTTCCTACGCAGCATGGAAAAGTGTGGAAAAATCAGGAATTAGATTTCATCATCGCTTGCCAAAACGCTTCATTTTAGCATTGCCGTATAAAAAGCTGTGCACTGACTAACTACTTATTCATTTACTAAATATTATGATATACCATAAGTTAGTATGTTACATGGTGATATGCCACAATATGACATGCAGTTGGGACAAAGTGTCATCCAAGTCGACCGGAAAAGAAAATAAAAACATTTTATTGTTTTCTTTCTTTAAAGAAAAGGGCGATGTAGTGATGCCTGTTATCAAGTTATCATTCTGACTGATGTTGCCTGCGTTCTATTGGGCTCCACCCTTTTTGGTAGCGCGGGGGTGCTTGGGTAGCCGGGGGAATAGGGTTAGTTCTGGGAACGCACTGCTTGCTTTTATTGTTTACATGTTTTTATTAATTTTAATAAATGTTAAGTTATTTGTACAGTGAAGTCCTCCATGAAGATTCCATGAAAGTAGTTTTTCATTCTTTATTTCTATATATACTGTATATTTTATGATCGATTTCTTCAACTAGCTACAACTACAGGGGGATAAGTGGTTGGGTAGTAAGCAGATGTGTATTATTTCGAGAGAAAGAGACAGGGAGGCCAGATTACACTTCTATTTCTGAATGCACCCCATAGTTGCTGCTGCCGTCATGCTGACCTGAATCCCTTGGTCCAGGTGGATGAATGTGATGAATTGCCATTCCGAGTATAGCCACATCCTCAATCCTCACCTCTGTGTGTGTGTGTGAGTGAGGGTGTGTGAGATCTGACATTTCCCTGAGAACCCTGCAGCTGTAAAAACAAGCCCACTGTCTAGTATGTCTGAACACACCTGCCTCTGATTTACTGATTAATCTGTTGATAGTTTTATTGATTAGTCTAAACAATTCATTTGCATTAAAAAATCAAACTGACCATTGTATGTTCATGCAATACATGCAATAATTAAGACGATAGCATTCAGTATGTTCTTTTAACCTATTTTTACTGATTACAGTTGTTTTCTGCTTTATTTGTTGCATTCCCTGCATAGGGAAATGTGTTTAAAATATTCATAGAATTATAAATAATTCATAAGGGTTGACCAAGGCATTTTGCCGATTATCGGTACCGGCGTTTAATTTTGACCATCGCCGATATTAAGTAATTACAAGGTGCGCTACTGTGGCTCCACTGCCGTCTCTTCTCTCTGTGCCGATTGCTCTCGACTCGCTGCTTCATTTAACGTCGCGCCCACAACAGTCTCTGGTTGGCTATATGTCACACGAGTAGTTGCTAATCTGCGCTGAAGCCTAGTTGTCACTCACACCAGATTCACACACAAACGCAACATGAAGCTCCGAGAAGGAGAGGGGAGAGTTACAACTGAGCTTGGTGTTTGTAAAATAAAAAATTTTGGCACAGATTTTTCTTTGTTCCAAATATCAGTGATTGGCATATATATATATATTTTTTTAAGTGTGAGTGATTATTTGTCATTGTTAACACACCACAGCACAGCACGCAGTGCACCACAACAAATCGTGACCTCTGCATTTGACCCATCCGTGAAGGAGCAGTGGGCAGCTAACAAGGGCAGCGCTCGGGGAGCAGCGCTCAGGGAGCAGTGCTTGGGGACGGTACCTTGCTCATGAGTACCTCAGTGGTAACTTTACCGGCCCTGGATTCGAACCTGCGACCTTCTGATCACGGGGCGAACACCCTACTGTTACGGCACCAACTGCCTCGTTAACTAGCAATAATCGATATCAATATCAGCCCTGAAAAATGAATATCGACCAACCTCTAATAATCAGATAAAACCTTTTGACGCTGTACTTGACATTGAACCCCTTTAGTGACCGAGTCCGACAGGCAGTATGACTGGTTAAAAAATGTATCATGTTGAATGAAACCAAAAAGGACTCATTCACACAGCGTTTATGTCGGAAAATTTGTGAAAAAGTGAATCATAGCGTTAAACTCATAAAAATAAAGCAGGACAGATGGTGGCATAACGGTTAGAGCGTTGCCCCAACATGATCAGAAGGTCGCAGGTTCGAATCCCAGACCGGTAACGGTACCACTGAGATACTTATGAACAAGGTACCGTTCCCAAGCACTGCTCCCCAGGTGCTGCCATGTCAACTGCCCACTGTTACTCTATATGCAGTAAATTCGTTCTGTTTTTGTACCATTTTGATTTCAATAATGGTTGGGATATTATTCTGTCAGTAAAGGTACCACTTAGGTACTCATGAGCAAGGTACCATCCCAAAACACTGTTCCCCGGGTGCTGCCAAAAAAAAAAGCTGCCCACTACTTCAATACGGATGGCGCAAATGCAGAGGTCACACTTCGTTGTGGTGCACTGTGTGCCGTTCACAATGACAAATAATCACTCACTTAAAAGTAGAGATGGCACGGATCTGATACGTGGTCCGATATCGGTCCCATAATGCCTCAAATTTCAACAGAAAACCAGTATTTGTTGTTGTCAGTCCTGCTCGTTATGGCGGGAAGTGTCACCAGTGCCACGTTGACTACAGAATGTAGGTCAGGAAACCACAGACTCACTAGTGAATGACTTGGGTTACTGTTCGTAGAGCGGCTGCTATCAAGCTTTCAATCTGGGACTCTCTATAAAAAGCCCACCCTCCATCCTGTTCTGCGGTGCAGTACCTTCATCAGTGCATTAATAAATTGTTGATGTGCAAATGCTCGTTTGACAGCTCTTCTCTGCCTGGTTTTATGCGGTGGAAACTGTTCGTGCTCAATTCAGACACATTTGCTAAGCATGCGTGTTGAGGAAGCTATGTTTAAATTGTTGCTTTTAAAGCTAAAAGTAGAGATGCGCGATATGGAAATTATTGGCCGATGGGTCAAACGCAGAGGTCCTCTAGTTGTATATAACAGTGCGTCATGGCTGGCGTAACGGCTTTGACAAGCTTTAGTCTCATTAAGAACAGTCACATCAGCACGACTTGTAAAGGAGTGAGAGAAGGAATTGAGAAGGGGTGTGGTGCCTCACTTTTCCTGTACACATTGCAGATCATGTGATATTTTGCCCCCAGTCTCGTTTGACTGCTGCATGACGGTGGAATTTCACACACTGAGTATGTGTGTATATGTGTGTGTGTGTAAACATCTATAAGCCGAGGCTTTCTCGTTGGAGAATTATGAAGGGATTTCCTCAAGTCATTCAAAAGCTTGTTAAGCAGCAGTTTTGTCTGCCTGGCCACGAGGGGAGCGGAATGATGAGCTTCAGTGATTTCACCATATTTTTTTCCCCCCATACTCCCTCTCTCTCTCTCTCTTTCTCTCTCCCTCTTTCTCTTTTTCTCCATTTAGATGTAGATAGTCTTTCCATTGTGGAGAAGGCAGGACAGTTATTCATATTTCATCTTTCGTTGTTGGTGTTGTCTCTCTGCAAAAGGGTAATTGTGTGCATGTTGCCTTTTGCTGTTTGCAAAGGCCACCCCAGCTGTGTGTTCCCTGATATCAGTGCTTTTGAAAATGGCCAAGCTGCTGTCAGCGCGTTACAAATAGAAAAGAGTTGAAAATTATTCTGAGCATATACTGTAACCTTGGGATTGACTATACAGGCCCGAAATCAATATAGATTATTAATAATTAAGAGCACAGAACACAGAGTAACAATTATTTTGAACTGATACCTGTTTTCCCCCCCCCCTCTCTCTTTTCATGTCCCCCCTTCTACATGGATGTTCGATTGGAGCGGATTGTGCATGTATATTTTAATTGTTGCATCGGTTGCTATTGTGCCCAAATGAAACTTGTAATTAAAATTAAAATTATCCTCCGAAGAGTGGGGGTGGTGCTGGGCTTTAACAAAAAAAAAAAGAAAATTGGTGCCAGAATTTAGAATAAGAATTACAAAGTCAAAGTAAACTTTGTCATCTCTTCTGTATACTGCACAAGTATACAGAGAGACGAGACGACGTGACTCCAGTTTTCACAGTACTTAGAACAAAAGACAAATAAGGCACATAGAATAAACAATAAATAAATAGAATATAAAATATGCACTTCACGTATGGGTTAAATGCAGACGTCACATTTCCTTGTGATGCATTGTGTGCTGTGCTGGGGTGTGTCCACAATGACAAATAGTCACTGACGTTCATAATTAGGAAGTGGAAGTTTGATAAATGCTGGAAATGCAAAAGAAATGAATGTAAAAGGGCCAAGAACCGACCCTTGAGGGGCTCCATCAGCAAAAATCTGAAATATTTGCAATGCAAAATTAGTCCGCACCACACCACGCTGCTGTTAATGTTTTCCACTGGCACTGAGCCACCCAGGCACCAACCGACCGGATCAGAGAAAGTATTTTAATCCCTGGTTCTCCTCCACGTCCTCCCGCTCTGGTGCAGCGGCGAGTGGGAGAGCTGCAGTAGTCATCGCTCCAAACACTGTCATCTTGGTAAACATGGCTGTAGCCCAGCGCACTACAACTCTGGAAACTGTAATTCACACATGGCCAGGCCAGTGAGTCACTCCCGGGGCATGATTAGAAGACTCCGGCAGCCAGCAGATGCTGTGGACTTGTTTTTTTTTGCTTCTTCTTCATCTTCCCCGAGCGAGGATCCTTTAACAGCTGTCGCTTTTTTATAGTTGTTAACAAAAAACACAACAGCACCTCTGGCTGCCACTCTCACGACTCAAGCTGATTCTGCTAAAGGTGATGCGGCTGTCTGGACAATGTCACGCGAATTATTCAGAACGCTGTGCTGTGCCGGCAGTGCCTTTGGGAACACGGGTGTCAAATAGTGGGGAGGGAACTAGCCTCTGGAAGGCTTGATTGGCTGGACATATGTTATTCAACAGCAAATTCAGTTACATTTCAGATTCTTTAGGTTGCAGATAGTCTTGATATTTGAAGGCGGGTAAAAACGTCATTCTGGCAATTGATATTCTGATTCTGGGCTGGGCAATTAGGGGTGGGTGATATATCAAATATACTCGACATATCTCAGCTTGTTCCATGTGTGATGTACTAAATGACCATACTGTGAACCTTGAGTACAAATCTTCAGAAGTAAATGCGTGAAAATGGATAAATGACATGTAAACACATGCCCGCGACTCTCACATGGAACGTGATCACTCGCAAAAACGCTCCAGTTCAGTCAAATCATCAAATCATCACAGACAAAACTCGGAAATGTAATTATAAAATGGAAGGCACCATGGAAAAGAATGTAAAAATACATTTGGTTTGAACTAGGGCTGGGTGATATGGCCTAAAAAAAAAAACGATAATTTTAAGCTATATCGTGATACACGATATATATATCTCGATATATTCTCTCTATATTCCCACAATCACCCACGCATGACTCGGAGCCGCCTCACAATAATGTGATGGACGTGCATTGGGATTAAACACTTAAAATATCAAGTAAATATTGTGAGTAGTTGTTATTTATCAGCTAAAATATGAGCTTTGTTTGTAATAAAGGCAAAGATTTGCCTGAACTGGAGCGTTTTTGGCGAGTGATGGCGTTCCACATCACGAGAGTGAGCGTCCACATTGAGTTGCCAGCGCCCACACACGGCACGTTTACATCGCAAATGTCATTTATGCTTGTTCAGGTATTTACTTCTGTTTTTGTGCACAGAATAACAGAACTAGTGCTGTTTTCTGTCTCCTGGTCTGGTGTCCTGGTCTTACATCTCCTGGTGTAAATGACCAGCAGGGAAGGGAGAGCTAACCTGCAGCAGCGTTCTGCTGCCTGGATCACTCTCTGAGGGCGTTAGGGGGCTCAGATATACACTCTGTTGCGCGCTCTTCCTCTATATATGTTAAATATCATGTTCTAACGGGATATTTAATACGTTCTAACGTTATAATTTTTACGGTCTAACGTGAAAGCCATATAATTCTTTTTACGGCGTGGCAGCAATACGCTTCCGTACGTGCACCTTCGCCGTCTTCAGCGGGTTTTGTTACTGGAAGGCCAGGGTTGGTCGTAACTTTACTTGCAGCTTTCTGATTGGCTAGAAAATGACTTTATCTGATTGGTGGCTCTGCGAGCAAAGCACTAGGCAGATTAGTGCCAAAATTATTTGTGCGCACAAAAGTGAATTTGCACTCGTAGGTTGGTATTTGCAAGAGCGCAAGAGCAGTTTGGAGATTTGGAATACAGGTTTCGTACTTGAAAACCATTCTATCTCCGTAAAAAATATTTTTATGCAGGTGTTTGGTTTCACATTTGCGAAATGATTTTCATATACTAGTACGGATCACGTAACGCGTGTCTTTTCAGTATTTTGCGAATGAAAATAGTAGGCTTGGGCGGTATCCAAATTTTGATACCGTCAAACCTCCTCCCTATTTTACCTCGGTATACGGTATTACCGTGAATAATTGTGAAAAAAATTGTGACGTAAGGCTCAGACAGCGTCACCAAACTGTTGGCTTGTGCCTAAACCGTTCAGAAACTGAATACCAAACACTTATACTGAAACAATAACAAAATAACATGCAGAACAATATTAACAACTTTTGTTAGCAACAAATAGCAGTTTATAAAAAAGTGCAAATACAACAGTCAAACAGAATTAAATTAACATAAACATAAATATCCAGAACAGTTTTCGCGCAGAGACGCGCACACAAATCAATTAAATTAAATCACACCGCCTGAACAACTTTTAATAACAAAGAAGAGCAGCTTATAAAAAAGTGCAAATAGACCCAGACAACCAGAGTTGAATTAACATAAACATCATCCATATTATAAAAAGTATTGCAAAGCAATAGTCCTAAACACAGGGATCCCAAGTCTCCCGGAAATTCCGGGAGTCTCCCGCATATTGATAGCGTCTCCCTGATGCCCGCAAATTGAATAAAATATCCCGAAAACTGGAGCAAGCAAACAAGAACTTGCACGCGAGATAGTAGCGTGCGCATCGCGCATTTGGAAGAACTGTAAATAAATCGCGCACCTGGCGGAGTGAGAGAGTGAGAGAACGTGCGTATGTGTGGATCACTGCGTATTACTGCGATCCCCCCCCCCCCCCCCCGGATTTTTTTTTTTTTTTGGGGGGGGGGGATCCCTGTAAAAGTAAGATTATTAACACAGTAATCTTAAAGTCATTTTCATCTTCATGTCACCTTTTTTGTTGTACAATTTGCAAATTGCCTCGTCCTCAGATTTTACCGCCTCCTCGCTCGGGTCAAAAACCCAAATACTGCTAAACTGCAGAAGTTAGGTTCTTTTTTCGAGACTGACGCCACTTGGTACACTCGGCCATCTTTCCCACCTCTCTTTCTCCTCCACGCTGTCACGTGATGACAAACTATCAAGACATGGCATTTTTGTAGGCATTAAATAAATTATATTTAAATATTTAATCCCCGCCTCCCTATATAAATGCATTGTTTTATGACGTATAACGGTATTGAAACTGATACTGCTATATTTTTAGATCCCCATGTATACCATATGCACAGATACCGCCAGTTTAGAAAAATAGTGTTCAAAAGTAATGAAATTATGCTTCAGGCGAAAGTAATTTCTTTTTACGGTGTAACCGAGAAATACACGCATAAATATATATGGCACTATTTGACTTCCATAGTTTTCTTCGAACCTACGTCTTCGCGGCTTTCTCCAGTTAATGTCTCTGAACGTGCAGTTATTCACTTTCTCTGCAGACACCTTACTTCTCCGCTTCTCTCTACAAATGCAAGGCCATGGAGAGTGTTCTGGATGGGCGGGGAGTGAGCTGTCTGCTTGAGAGGGCAGGAGAAGCCAAAACCAGAAAGTAGATGCATTAAAAAGCGTCTGTTTAACATGAACGTGAGGATTTACAACACCGATGGTCACGACATAGCCGTTTACCACACCGCACTTGGAAATAAAGCCGAGATATATTTGAGGCATATTTGAGTATATTTGATATATCGCCCAATTCTTAGTTTGAAATTAACCCTCCATAGGCTTTTGACTGGTGGATTTTGACAGCTGACAGGCCATACCATGGAATACCCAGACCGCCCCAGGTTGCCGTGGCTTCTTCTCGTCCTCTTATCTTCACAACACACCACCAGCTCCCCTGCATCGTTCCTGCTGACGCGCCCACTCCCCCGCCAGTCGTAGCTTTGTGTGGGCTATTTTTAACATCGTTTGCATGGCGCTTTGCTTTCGCCAGCAACAAGCCCTACCATGGCGGCGCGCTAATGAGAGATCGAATTACAGGCAGACGCTGGCGGGGAACCTGTCGCTCACCCTACCTGAGCCCCTAATTACATCAGTCAGAGGGGGGCGGAAGCGGAGACGGGCTCACCTGCATTGTTTTAGATCCGCATATCACCTGTATTTAACCTTAATAGGACGGCATAGTCACCAAAATGCTTCCATTTTGCTAAATGATGGCCCAAATGAGCTTCTTTGTTCTGTTCTTGCATTTGATGAGAGTTTGATGTGAATTGCAGACTCTAGATGCGTCTGCAGTCTGTGTCTGTACGACATTTTTTGACCTTTTACAATTTCCTTTCTTTCTTCTGAAGCAGTCTCTTTGGTTTCATATTGCCATTTCAAGTCCTATTTTCTTTCATAAATGGGTGGTTCACATGTGTACATGTGCCAGAGGACTTGTTCCAATTTTGATCTTGTCTGTATAATTGAGAATGATGCTGGGGGTCCTGGTGATGAGTCAGATCTGCCTTGGAGCCAATTATAAATCTTTTCATCCTCACCGGCCGTTAATGAGTCCAGAATATCGCTTAATCCCTCAAAAAATATTATTAAATTATGTTATGTTATACCACTGTTATTTTCGTTAATTCATAAGAGTGCAGCTCCTTGGGTTTTCTAATTGGCAAAAATGGAAAAGGCGAGATGATTCAATCTGGATAATGATATTCTATATTTCAGTCTGATACTTATTGTAAAGGATCTGTTTCAGTAACAGTGAAACAATCTATTCCGTTGAATTACTTATTTATTGTACTTACTTACAATTACATTTAAGGCATTAATCAGATGCTCTTATCCGCTTACATTTCCTAATTACAGGGACAGCTCTGTAGAGAAATATATAGCTATAAATATTTTAATCAAGTGCTTAACTGGTGTTCCTGGGACTTAAAACCCAAATTTTGAGGATCACCAACTCACAGCCAAAGGAGTCATCAAGTACTTCTGTACTACTTATAAAGGGTAATGTAAGAAACTCATTGCATTTACTGTACTGTGTTCATAATGACAAATAATCCTAACCTCACATTGTTTTATACTGGAATTTGGTCCGAGCCAAAACACTGGTAACAGTTCAGTACCAGTAGAGGTGTGTGATCTTTATCTCGATTGGTACCTATTAGGGTCAACGATTTGATTCGATACTTATTTTGATGCATCACGACGCATGCCATCAACTTTTCTACATCATTTCACATTGTGCACGCAGACCGGCAAACTATAATTACCATACCGGATGCCCTTTGTAACTAGATTTTTATGCCGTGAGCTGTGAAAATCACCAAGCAGTGCTTTCATTATGATATAATCCAGAGGTTTTCACTGCTTCTCGTCCTGGCAGGATCATGGCTATGCATTGATTATGTGACCAATTTCAACACCCCTACTACTTTGTTTATATGTTCATGATGATGATAATCCTGACCTGGCTTTGGTATTTTATACTGATTTTTAATTTTGGGTCAAATCAAGAAACTCTGTAACAGATCACATTGACACATACACAAAGTCCTGGCATCTCTTTTTAGTAAAACAGCAAGTAAGACCTGCGTACACACAAAGGCTGGAAAATTGTGTGCGCAAAAGAATTACACTAAACTTGCAAACTACATCTGTTAATCCAGTAATCACACTCTACCTGAAATTATTTGTACATGTATTTCATTTCATATTTCCTCTCTCACATTTAACACCATGTCCACCCATAAAATGACGTCAATACTGATTAACGTTTATATATATTTTATAGCAACCGAGGAAGTGCAAGAAAAGAACTATTCAGAAATGAAACTTGGTGCTGGTGGGGTAGGTGGACATGGCTGATAGAATCTTCTAACAGTTCGTCTGTTATGCAGTACATTACGAAGACAAGGATAGAGTGTTTCCAGCAGTCAGGTTGACGTTTCCTACACACCTTGTCCAAATGATCCAAGAATTCATGTCCACTACAACATATTTACATTTCAACAGCTGTGCTGTATGGTAGCCATACTTCGGTTTGATTTAAGATTTAAACTAGCTTTGTTGTAAAAGTGTAAAGGGTTATATAAATGACTCCATCTGTTAAAGTCTTTATGGGTAAAAAATTAGTTGCTAATGTACATTATATTAGTTAAGTTACACTGTGTTAGTTGCTAATGCACTAAGTTAGTTGCTACTGTAATAATTATGCAAGTTGCTAATGTACACTATATTAGTTACACTGTGTTAGAAGGTTAATGCACACTTTGCTAGTTGCTAATGTAATAATTATGTTAAAGGCGTTGCAATACTGGGTTAGTTGCTAATGTACACTAGTTAGCTGCTAATGTACACTACAGTGAAGGCTAATGTACACTATAAAGAAGGTTAATGCGGTCAATTTTGCTAGTTGCTACACTATGTTAGTTGCCAATGCACACTGGTGTTAGTTGCTAATGTACACCACGTTAGTTGTCATTAATACGTTAGTTGCTGTCGTACACCACGTTAGTTGCTAATGCACACTATGTGTTAGTTGCTGCTACCATGTTAGTTGCTAATGCACACTCACGTTAAAGGTTACACTATGTTAGTTGTTAATGCATATCTTCACGTTAGTTGCTACACTACGTTAGTTGCCACACCATGTTAGGTTGCCACGTACACCATGTTAGCATAATGTACACTTTGGTGTTGGGTTGCTACACGGCGTTGTTGCTAAATATATTGTCTGCTGTTAGTTGGGTTACACTACGTTAGTTGCTAATGTACACTATGTTAGTTGCTAATGTACACTATGTTAGTTGCTAATGTATACTACGTTAGTTGCTACACTACGTTAGTTGCTAATGTACACCATGTTATTTGCTACTGTACACTATGTTAGTTGCTAATGTACACCATGTTAGCTGCTGTCGTACACCGTATGTTAGCGTTAATGTACACTTATGTTAGCTACACCACGCAGTTGCTAATGTACACCATGTTAGCGTTACACCATGTTAGTTGCCATGTATACCACGTTAGTTGCCACACCAATGCTAGTTGCTAATGTACACCATGTTAGCTTGCCACGTACACTATGTTAGTTGCTACACTATGTTAGTTGCTAATGTACACCATGTTAGTTGCTAATGCATCATAAGTTAGTTGCTGCTAATCATGTTAGTTGCTAATGTACACTATTTAGCTACACACCACGTTAGTTGCTAATGTGCCATCATGTTAGGGGTTGCTACACTATGTTAGTTGTTAATGTACACTATGTTAGTTGCTACACTATGTTAGGTTGCTAATGTACACCATGTTAGTTGCTAATGTACACTATGTTATTGCTACACTATGTTAGTTAGTCACACCACGCTAGTTGCTACACCATGTTAGTTGCTAATGCACACTCATACATAAGTGGCAATGTAATAATTATGTTAGTTGCTGGCTAATTATGTTAGTTGGGCTAATGTACACTACGTTAGTTGCTACACTACGTTAGTTGCTACACTACGTTAGTTGCTACACTATGTTAGTTGCTAATGTACACCATGTTAGTTGCTAATGTACACTATGTTAGTTAGCAGCTATGCTTTTGGGAAACGCACTCCTGTTCAATTAAATTGCAGGTTTTTGTGTGTTTGCGTATGCACATGTGCAATTTTGTGCATCAGAAATGGCACTGCGGTAAAATTGGTTTATTGTTTAACATTCATGCTAATTCATACATATTGATATGACGATAAGCAGAACAAGCATCGCACAAAAGCAAATCACACGATTATACAGTTTCATTTTCTTAACAACACCAGCTCTTGTTCGCAATCTCTGTGTTCCTGATGGTTTTAGCGCCGCAGGATTAGGGACCGTCACTAAATTACACAACTGTGTTTAAATGATTAATTTTTGAGATGTTATTTTAATAATAAATAATTTAATATATACTATATACTATTTAACATATACGAATCCTAACCCTGTGTAATTATTATATTTTTTAAATCAGGTATTTGCTAAAGCATAACAGAATAATACACTGAAAGAAATACACAAAAAAGTTGATTAAAAATGGCTGTTGGATGGTACTCTGGATCGGCCGATACCCAAAGTATCGGCATCGATATCAGAACTGATAAAGTTAGGGATCATGCCTGCCTATTGAAAATGTTAATTGGCTGCACCCTTAAACTTTGTCAAATAATTTCAGCCTCCTTGCGTAGGTGTTTCATCAAAAAACATCACACATAGTGTAAAAACTATTTTAACGGCAGCCGAGGTCCTGTCTTCACCCAGATCCTCAGGAGTCAGGAGCAATTTAGGATTTGCACTTAAAATTCCTGCCTTGTCACTGATATCGGGGTGTGCGAGAACGTTCAGACTGTGCGTCACCATGTGTGTGTCTGTGGAAGAGCAGTGTGATCAGTGGAAAGTGAATGAATAAATGATTGGCTGTGGCACAATGGGCCAGCTGCTCTCCGCTGGCTTCCGAGGAGGCGCTCAGCTCGGCACGGCAAGGCGGGGAGTCTCGAGCCGCTGAGTGTCGTTTACACACGGCCTGGAGCCTGTTTACCGGAACAGTGCAACTACGCTGCTGCCGCTAAAAGAGTCGTAATTAGGCCTGCTCCCGGATCGCTCAGCGTGAGTGTTAGGAAGCAGGAGATAAACGCTGAAACAATCGCCCCCCTGTCTCCTGCTTCGGCTTGCTTCTGATAAAAGGCAACCGGCTGATGTACTGTACGACACTGTGCCAAGTTCACGCTTTCTAACGCTCGTTTTTTAATGTTTAGTGAGGAAATAATCCCCGTATTAAACCCCATATTGACCCGTAGCAAATGTACGTTGAAATAATGTTTTTTTGTTCATCTCTGGACATTTTTTAATTTGTGCACATGGATTTTTGTTGGAGTTAACATTGATTCAAGATTATATTGTAACACCTCTCAGATGGCAAATGAATATTATGCCAAGTTTTATAAACCTTGCGCCATTTGAAGTGAGAATAAATAAGTTGCATTGTTATAATATAATGCTGAATCGACATTTAGCTCTTTCAAAAACTGAGGCACGCAAAACAATCAAAAACAAAACATTAGTTGAAAGTAGGACTGGGCAATATGGCCAAAAATATTATTATGATATTTTAAAGCTGTATCGCAAAACATGGTCTTTTATCTCGATATAGTCCGTCTTTCTGGGAGATAACTACATTTCCCACAATCCCCTGTGCCGCGACTCGGAGCCATGCCACAATAAAGCAATGGATGTTTGTCCGGAATAATATCAAGTTATTAGCTGTACTGTGAGTAGAACGCTGGTTGTTGTAATTATCAGCTAAAATCTGTTTTGTCTGTAACAAAGGGAGAGATTCGACTGAACTGGAGTGTATTTGTGAGTGCTGCCGTTCCACATCGTTGGCGTCACACACAACACGTTTACATTGCAAAGAATGTCATTTATGCACGTTTTACGCAGTTGCTTCTGTTTTCGTGCACAGAATAACAACCAGAACAGGTCATTTGCTTCCTTTTTGTCTCTAAAATCACATTTTATATTGACCTCTCTCTGCACGCTCGCATCCCTCTGCTTTCCTGTATGTGCCAGGGGAGTTTTGTGGATGGACGGGGGAGTGAGCGCTCTGCTTTGAGAGGGCAAAGAAGCCGAACTCGAAAGTGAAGTATATGCTGTCTGTTCAACGTTAATGTGGGGATTTGTACTCAGTTTTCACAATACAGTCATTTACTACATCGCAGGTGGAACAAGCCGGGATACATCGAGTCCCCGGTCGTCTAGAGGAGGACGGGGTCCCCTTCCGAGTCTTGGTTCCTCTCAAGGTTTTATTCTATTAGAGGGAGTTTTTCCCTCCCACTGTCTCCTTAGGCTTGCTTGTTGGGGGTTTTGGCCGGTTATATATACAGTAAAGCGCTATATAAATAAAATTGAATTGAAATAAAATAGATCTGTTCATTATAAGTTTTCATTTTGGATTGATGCTGACGGCTCGTCAACAGCTGACTTAATCTCTCAGTGTAGATACATTATCATTACACCCTTACTTCTGTTTCTGTTGCACTCGAGTCTGGAATGTTTTCACTTGTGTCGCAAAAAAACGGAACTGAATCGAGCCAAATAAAGGATCATTATGTGTAGTCATGGTGCAGGCCATCATGGGTAGATATTAAGAGGTCCCTCTAGGTTAATGGTGTCCAGTGTTTGGCTAGGCATCACTCACAGCGTGCTTTCTCCTCTCACACACTGCGCTTTTGTGTGGTGCTCGGAACAGCCGTCTCCAACCAACAGGACGATGAGGGCTTTGTGGCGCTGGGAAAGGGAGGGCAGGAGTGGGTGTGAGTGAATTTTATTGTAATCGTATTCACATGGTTAAGTATTAGTTATGAAACGATTTTTATTTTTTAATTTTTTAAAGGGGTGGCGCAGTGGTTAGCGCCGCCGCCTCACAGCGAGAAGGTCCTGGGTCCGAACCCCGAGAACGGCCTCAGGGCCTTTCTGTGTGGAGTTTGCATGCTCTCTCTGTGTTCGCGTTCCCCGGATGCTCTGGTTTCCTCCCACAATCCAAAAGCATTCACTATAGGTTAATTGGCGACTCTAAATTGGCCCGTGAGGCGTGAATGAGAGTGTGATTGTGGGAGTGTGTGTGCCCAGCAGTGTGTTGGTGCCTGCCCAGGGTTGTTCCCCGCCTTGCGCCTGTAATTTCCTGGATAGTCTCAGGTTCCCCGCGACCCCAGTTGGGATTAAGCGGTTCAAAGAATGAATGAATGACTAAATGATTTTTTAAAATGCAAGCTAATACTTATGTAAGAAACTAACTGCCTGTTTTTAAAAATATTGTTATCTTGTTAATATATCTTATATCTTATCTTGTTAATATCTCAGTCGCTCCAGGATTTCGTGGGCCTTTTATGAGCTTGTTTGCGGCCTAAAATGCCTGATTTTGCGGCAGCTTTTCTAAAAAGTGTTTTTAGGCATTTTGTTGCAATAAATTTGCAGGAACAAGTCAAAATTGTGGGAAAAAATTAAAAGTATTATAAAGTAATTTTGTCCCCCTTTATAATGATTCTTTAACAGTTAATTAAAATGAAGGGAATCAAACCATTATTATTTTTATTAACCATTAATCATTTAGTTATTTTTAAAGGTAAATTACCTTCCTGTGTCTCCTAACCGTAACAAGGAAGTGAATGCGCTGACGTATAGCTCAGTGTTTTGCGGGAAATCACAATGATTGGTCAGAAATTGCGTGAAAGTTGCAGTAGTTGGTGAAAATTGCAAGGTTGCGATAAATTTGCAGGGATTGACTGAATTTGCGTTAATAGTTGTGATCTCAACATCCTGGAAATCCTGGAAAGCGGTTCATGTAATGAATGAATGAGTGAATGAAAGGACACAGTCAACGCAATCATATAGTCTATATGTGAATACCAGAAATAATTTCACGAAAATATGTTCGTGAAATATGGTGTTTATTTTTAATACTAATTTTGTATAAACCTACTTTTGTATTGCTTGTACAGCTAAAATTACTGTATTTCTCAGCCATAATTTTGTGTTATGATCCAGTTTGCAAAAGCGTTGCTGTACTTAATCCAGTTTATATCCTAAACTTTATTCCAGGGCGACTTTCAACCGAGTAAAATCTTGCATAAAGGTTCAAGTTTTTTTTTTTAAGTGTGAGTGATTGTCATTGTGAACACACAACACAGCACACAGTCCACCACAACAAAATGTGACCTCTGCATTTGACCCATCCGTGAAGGAGCAGTGGGCAGCTAACATGGGACACTACTTTGCTCATGAGTACCTCAGTACCTTTACTGGTCCGGGATTCGAAGTGGCGACCTCCTGATCACCCAAACGGTTACCAACTGTCCTGAATTTTACCGTATGTACCCAGTCTCCACATGCACAGTGGAATGTAGGGAGTGTGAGTTAAAGAACGAGGAGAGCGGTCGTGCCGGGAATGCAAAGGAAATTAAATTGCACTCGCCAGCCTCCTAAGCTAATTAACCTCACAGGCAGAGGGAGTGAGCGAGTGTGTGAGAGTGCGTCTAAGGGTGAGGTCTCCTTCAGTATAAATGAGAGTGTGTGTGATGTGGGGTCTGAACAAATACGATCTGAGACGTACCCTAACGACATGATTGTGAGTGCTGGGTATCATCAGCAATCACCGTCTTCTCCTACGTTTTTTTTCTCCATAAATTTTCTTCTCCTTTCCACTTTTTATTACTTGAACTTACTTTCTACAGGTTTTCGTCACAGAGACTCCTTCCATGATACAGATACCGATGTAATACTCGGCAGATCTTGAGTACTGATCCAATACAGTTTTAAATAAATAAAATAAATAAAAGTTGTGTATTTCACTTTACCTAAAACAATGTAATAATTACACTCACATTTGCTTAATTATTTATTATTAAAATAACATCTCAAAAATTCCTGTAATCACAGTTGTGTAATTTGGTGACGGTCCCTAATCCGGCGCTCAAACCATCAGGAACACAGAGATTGTGAGTGAGAGCTGGTGTTGTTAAGGAAATTAAACAGTATCATGGTGTGATTTGCTTTTGGGGTCGTAGTGTGTTGTGTTGCTTCTTCTACTCATTGTCATATCAGTATGTACAAATTAGCGTGAATGTCGACCAATAAACCGACTTTTCCGCTGTCCCACTTCCGGGGCATAACGGATTGTGCGTGCACACATGCGCATAGAAAATTTGTACAATTTAATTGAACAAATCGGCTCCATAGATCAGCCCAATGTCACAGATAATCGATCCAGCTCTTTGATGCGTTATTGGGCCGATATCCCATCCACACATCGGATCGGCGCATCCCTCGCTCTGTTTAAAATGTAAGTGGGCGGTAAGTTAGTGAACACAAGACTGTGGGAGGCAGTGGTTAGACAACAGTAAAATAGTGGCCAAAAGTTCATGTAAAAGACAGCAGGAGTTCAGTCTCTGAAAGGAGGAGTGACTATATATGTCAGTGATACACTGGAGGCTTCAGTCATTTGAACAGTGCTGATGATGACAGAAACACAATAGAACACTACAGTGTTTGCAGTGACTCATCCCCTACTGAACGAAACCTTCCTTTCTGCCCCATCTCTCTCTCTCTCTCTCTCTCTCTCTCTCCTCCTTTCTCTCTGTCTGGCTATAGAGTTACACCTGTAACATGGCTGTGGGTTTGCTGTAATCGTAGCTGAATGGAGAGATACCACTGAGTCCACTGACCCCCCACCCTAATCCACCCCAGGGCTCCCCCTCCCTCTCCCCCTCCCTCTCCCGCTCCCTCTCTCTCCCTCTCTCTGTGCGAATGTGAGGAATGAGCTCAGAGGAGAAGAGCTCCATCATGTCTCAGAAGATCTCCCCCTCCCATAGCAACAGCAGCTCCTCATCCAAACATGACAGCCGGCAGGTGAGTGTGTGTGTGTGTGTGGTCCACAGAATAAAATATTTTTATTTCTTTAACTATATAGTGGTGTCTTATTTGTGCCCAGTTTAAAATGACAACTAGTCAAAGTCAAGTAAACTTTGTCATCTCTGCTATATAGAGAGGCGAGACGACGTGGCTCCAGTTTTCACAGCGCAAACAACATAGAACAGGGAAATATAAAATATACACTTTTAACTAGAAATGGAGTATTAAATATAAACTTTAAACTAGAAGTAGACGTAGAATACAATACTAGTAGAAGTAAAATACTATACATTGCAGGAAGAAACATGAAGCAGAAATGTTCTTATTTAAAAGCCTGCAATTTTATTATAATAACCCTTTCATAGTGTGTCCATTTGAGGGGATGATTATCGATTGGTTTGGAGTTATTAGTTCACTTTAACATACTGTTAAGACAAAACTAAACCTATAGGGAGGTTCAGTGTTACGATACTCGCCCGCAGATTAAGGGGTTATGAGTTCAAATCCCACCTGGGTTCCCGAGCAAGGCCCTTAACCCCAAGTTGCTTTAGGGATTAACTCTCACTGTTATTATGAACTGGTCGTCGCCCTGGGTAAGAGCATCTGGTAAATGTAGTTTTTCTCCTTTTTTGTGGTTTTATGGAATCAGCTCGGGACAGATAACGAGGAAAACTTTGCCGGAGCAGATTGTTCCAATAGTGGACAAGTTCCAAGGGATATCAAAGATGAGAAAAAAGAGAATTATAGAGAGCTCTTGGTTTTCTGTCTTATCTAAAAATTGGGCAATTACGTTTTACTCTGCACCACTGGATTATTCAGTGCCATTCAGATGACAGGGTGGGAAATATGGAAATTAAACCCAACACTCGGGATATCTTTTGATTTAAGATAAAAGTTACATTTTTGTGCTTTTATCCCAATACTTTTTAAATGTTATTCAATAAGAACTGAAATCTTGCCAGCATTGGTCAGCTAATCATTATTTCCCAGTTAACCCTTGCGTTTAATGTATTAAGAGGGGTTGTTTCATTTGTTTCATATATGTATATATTTAATGTACTAATAAAACTATGTTTCAAATATATATATTCATCAATATCAGTATATTCAGAAATATGCAAATCACCCTATCCATCAGCATTTCATTCATTTAATCAAAGTTCAATCGATGTGTATCAGAGACTATGTGCTTGTGAATACCTCTGTGAGCTCAGGACAGTGTGTCCTTCCCAGCTGAATAGCCGTGTCCTGAATGTGTGTGTCTGTGTGTTATATGTAAGCATGCATTCTGACTGCATTATGAAGCTCATTATCCCTGAACGCAGAGACATTTTAGCACTCCAACAACTGTCTCTGCCCCAGCGTCATGGAATTCTGCCGGCCGAGATGACACAGTCCTGGGCTACGACAGGAGGATGGTAATCTCCCTCGGCATCCCACAGGCCGTTACTGCTTAATGTAGCGGAAGAGAGTTTACTTTAGACCGGATCTACTGTCAAAGCAAATGGTTTAGGTCAGATCAACAAAGCTAATAGATGTTGCTGTGAGTTTAGCGGACTATTAGTGGGGAAAAAGACAGCCTACTGGTGTTCAGACTCTCAGAATTGCTGTCTGGAGACTAGTCTTAATAAAGGTCATAGGGTAAATTAAATTTATGCTGGTCTAAGACTTAAAGGAGTATAGACTAGACTACATGTAAGATCGTGGCCAAAACTGTAGCTGCAGTCAAATTTAAAACACTCTAGCACGTTGTTTCCCCTCCCGCTCCTCCCCAGACTCCAGGTTGCCAGATAGGTTGGCGGATCCTCATATTTGTCCAATCTAGTGTCTATTGGTATGTTTGGTGTTGCCATAATTAGCGTGCTAATGTTTGCACTGTTACCACACTGTCTCAGCGTAGCACGATGCTGATGTTAGCCATCACAAGTCACCATCTTTATTTCTCAAACAATTCAGTCACTTCGATGACCCGCCTGCACATGGGCTACAATCTATGATCCAACATGAATAACGTTATTCAACTGCTGAAAATATTTGTAATATTCATCCCTACATCTAGTGGTGATACAAGTTAGCCAACCTTGGCTAAATCTTACCTGCACAGAAGAAAATTAGCCGTCTCCTATGGTGATCCTCAATTTGTTTGCTGCTACAATCAAGACGTTTTTGTCATAGCGAGGCCTTTTTGTTTTAGTAACGTCAGACATTTGTGTGCTGGTTTCAAGCTTATGAGTTTACACTACATGCTAGGAGTTTACACTACACAACTAGGAAATTTACACGACACATCTAGGGAGTTTACACAACTGGGGAGTTTACACGACACCTAGGGAGTTTACACTACACATCTAGGGAGTTTACACAACGAGGGAGTTTACACTACACATCTAGGGAGTTTACACAACGAGGGAGTTTACACTACACATCTAGGGAGTTTACACAACGAGGGAGTTTACACTACACATCTAGGGAGTTTACACTACACATCTGGGGAGTTTACACTACACATCTGGGGAGTTTACACTACAACACTTGAGTTTATACTACACATCTGGGGAGTTTACACTACAACACTTGAGTTTATACTACACAACTAGGGAGTTTACACAATGCGACTGTGTCTTATTTTCAGCCATTAAATTCAAACCTTTGCTATAGTACGAGTCACTTTTCACAAACTTTAGAATTTTCTGTGATGACGGCGTCTTTAGACTGCTGCAGAATCTGTAGACTAGGACAGAGTTTCTGCAACTGTAAAGCAGAGGCAGGGAGTTTTAAAATCAGAAACAAACCCACCTTCAATATGTCAAGGCTTTTGAAGGTTGAGGACACTGTCTATAAGACATGCAACTATGTGAACAGCAGGGCGTTGGGTTAGTCTGATTCCTCTGCGCTCATCTGTCCTTGCAGCACTTCTCGTCCTCAGCATGTCCTTGTGACGTCAGCAGGAACTGTGGGCTGCTAACCCCACTCAAAAATCTGCTGGCTCAGACAGGGTTTTTGTTGTGGAGATGAGGCGTATGCTGCTTCTATCCTGTCTGAGGTCGTCTGAGGCATTGTGCTGACTTTGTGTACATCTTTCATCCGGTGGTGAATCCTTACCAAATTGTAGAAAAGTTGGAGAGGGATTTCAAAAGCAAGTGTCTGCTTGATCAGTGCATTTTTCCTCTTTTCTTTATCTAATTGCTTTGTGTGCATATGCGTTTGTGTGCATTCTCAGGATGGCTGGGAGATTGTGGAGGGGCTGCGATCGGGACTTGGGAACATTCAGGAGCCCGAGCGACAGGAGGGCTTCATGTTGAAGAAAAGAAAATGGCCCATGAAGGGCTGGCACAAGGTGTGTGTTTGTGAATATGAGAGAAATCCTATACATGTTACAGGAAGGAATAAAAATCAAGGGATGAAGAGGAAAAAGAACAGGGTGAACATGTAGAGGACATCTTCAGTAGTCCTACATGGTGGGTAGCGGTCATCCAGCCACTGCCTAGAGCTACATTAGCTGATTGAAGCACATGACAGAATAGATTGATGGTTAAATTTACGGTCCCTCCTTCAAACACACACATACACACTCCAGCAAATTGCAAACCATGTACACACAATCCATGGACATAACTCAAACTGTCATCACAAATTAATGACATTGAAAATGAAAAAAGGTTGCAGTCCCACAGTTGCAACCCTGATTTGACCAAATGTTCAGGTTTAAATGTTTTTCTGTCAGGAAGCTGGTTCCAGTTTTAAAGCTATTCATATGTATTTTGCATGACTGCTGACACATCAATACATGTGATTAATTTTAAAAACTAATGTGTTAATGTTTTAAAAGAAGTTATTCATACGATCAAGTTTGGCACAGAGAAAACACAGCCTTTTCACTGCATTCTCATAGTTTCACTGCATTGGTCTTGCAGGGGGTCCGCCAAAGTATTTCATCAAAAAATACAAAACTACAAAAACATAAGTAAAACGTCAAAACAACCACTTTCTATGGTTTCTTAACATACAAATTACCCATAAATCTTCATGTAATCATGTGATTACCCACCGTGGAACCTGTCACACATATCCATCCTGGGGTGCATTTCCCAGAAGCATAGTTGCTAACTACATTAGCAACTAACGTAATGTTGCTAACATAGCTAGCAATATGTTAGCAACTATGCTTTTAGGAAACGCACAAACGACGTTACCTGTGATGACTAAAAAATATGAAATAATAATGGATTGATTCGTAATTTCACGGAACAAAAGCTCCACGTCAGAAACAACTGATGGTGGCTGAGGGTAAGAAAGAAAAATGTCAATATAATTAAAAATAACAAATGTCAAAAAATGTTAATGATGAACCAAATGATTTATAAACCCCTTCTGTTATTGAGGATTTTGTTTACACGTGTTTAGTAAAAGGGCGGCAAGGTGGTGCAGTGCTTAGTGCTGCCGTCTCACAGCGAGAAGATGAAGGTCCTGGGTTCGATCCCTGGGTCGGCAATGGGGCCTTTCTGTGTGGAGTTTGCATGCTCTCCCTGTGTTTGTGTGGGTTTCCGCCGAGCGCTCCGGTTTCCTCCCGCAGTTCAAAAACATGCATTGTGTGAGTTTGTGTGCCCTGTGGCGTGTTGGCGTCCGCCCAGGGTTGGTCCCCGCCTTGCACCCGTAAGTTCCCGGAATAGTCTCCGGTCTCCCTGCGACCCCGATAGGGATTAAGCGGTTCAGATAATGAATGAATGAACGAATGAATGTTTAGTAGAGTTCATTCATTCCCATTTCATTCATAAATAAGCTTAATTCCGTGCTCAGTGTCTCTCTCTGCCAAGGGGTCCTTGGACCTGAAGATTGAAGACTCCTGCAGTAAAATACAGTGAGATGTGTGTTGTTAAGGGAAGCACAAATTGTATATGGTTGGAAAAGTCTGCAGCAGGTCTTTAATTAGAAACGTGAAACCATGTTCCAAGCAGCTGAGTTGTGTAATATTGAGTGTGAAATGGCAGGATCAGCACGCTGTATATACACACACACCTTGTTTATGTTACAGATTGTGTCATTATGTATTTCTTCTCAAAATGACAGCGTTGGATGCATTAGCTAATCAAACACACAACCTCCAAATTGGAAAACTGACCTGCGTAGAACATTATTTAATATTCACTACAATAAAGACCTTGCTTGTTCTGTTGCTGGTGATTAAATTGAGGGCGTATTGACCGGCGTATTGACCGGCGTTGACGTGAACCTTTATGTCGGCATTGAAATGATCCGCTTGCCTCAAATAGTCTTTCTCCTGGAGCTTCAAGTATTTATGATTTGGCTTGTAATTTGGGTCAAAACGGAATTTGTTTTCTGCACGGTTGCTTGGAAATAGTGACAGATTTTTCAGGCGGGGGTTTCTCACATTTTTTTGGGAGAGAGACTCTAGTGCCATTCAAGACTGGCGAGAGACAGAGGTAAAAAGATACAGACAGGCAGAAACAGAGCGATGGATGGAAAGAGACGGTAAGCGATGTGTAGGGAATAAGGAGTGGGAGTTAAAAGGGAGGACAAATGATATCTCATAGATCGGAAGTGTGTTACAAGCCTGAGAGAATATATCCATCACTGTTTCTGTCACTTCAAGACCCAAACTTTATCCCCTACTCATCTCTGTCTCTCTCCTTCTCGCTCTCTCTTTCATTCCACAGAGATACTTCTTGTTGGATAAGGGCATTCTGAAGTACGCCAAGAGCTCAGCTGACGTGAGTATAAAGGGCAGTCGTCACTCATGAGTCAGTGTCCGCAACAACCCCAGCTTAAACACCCAACACACACACACACACACACACAATCCTATGAGCATACTCACTGTTACCTCATCGCAATATAAATTTATATTTCTATTAAGAATATTGAATATATATTTCTGTCAAGCCTCCTTTTTGCTTCTTAGAGAGATGTGAAGATATAGTAGGGTTAATTTTGGTTCAAATATTATTTATTTCCTGTCAAAATAAATGTGTATGACGAATGTACATTAGAACATACACAACTGCATTTCAAATAAATAAAATAAGTATGTATAATAATCTACTTTAACCTGTTAAGCCCTGAGACTGATGTGTACATCTCAGCAACCACAACGTCTATTCTTATGCTTTTGGTATCATTATAAAGGTAACACTTGTGAGATTACTGTGGAATCCGCATACACGTTACTGGGTCATAATAAAGGAAGATGTAACACAGCAGAACATGAAAAACGAAATCATGTTCGCCAAAAAACCCCAACATATTATCTGGGTAAACTTTGGAGTCTGGGCTTTCATATGATATACGGTATGCATCAATACGGTTAGCCGTAGTAGTATAGATTCTGCAGCCGTATTTCTTCCACGTAGACCTACACAGTGTTTTTGTTCTTTGTTTATTTATGTGTTTGGTGTTGGACTTGTTTTATGTTTTGGTGGAATTTGTTTGAGATTTTTACACGAGATTCTATCGGTGATGTTGATGTGCCGCATGCATATGTTTAAGTTTACTGACTATTTAAAGCCGTTAAGTATCAAACAAAACAGACAAACACATTCTTTAGTCATTTTCAAATGTAGAAAATATCTCCAAATATGTAAAATAAATTCTTTTGTTAAAAATTTGAAATTAAGTAAATTCACTAGGTCAGTTACAAATAAATTATGTCAGTAGTAATACACAATTTTAATATGTGGGAACACGCTTTCTACACATTTTGCACTGCACGCCGCTCTGCTTCTTGTCTGGCTTTAAAAAACCAAAATATCTCCTTTTTCTGCTGTTCAGTCCTTTGATCTTTGGGCCGTGTCCATTGTCGTCTTCTTTGGTAAAGCTGTCGCTTGTTAACATTTTCTCTTGTCATTTTCTCTTATATCTCGCTCCCACTGCTGACATATGACTGTAGTAGCTCAAACATTAGCATGTGTGCTGCTCCTGCTGCGATCTGTGCTGTGTTTGTCATCCTAATTTGACATGGCTGTAACTCTAGTCCAGCCACATACAAGATTTAGTTTAGACCTTTCTTATTCAACAGGTGGAGAAAGGCAAGCTGCATGGCTGTGTGGATGTGGGTCTCTCCGTCATGGCTATTAAGAATAAAGCAAAGTGCATCGATTTGGATGCGGAGGAGAACATCTATCACCTGAAGGTTGGTACTCCCTAATGAGACAGACTCCCAGCTTTCATTTCCCATGCCAAATTCCAAATATTATAACCCACTATTTTTCGTGGGAGCGCCGCCATGCATGGTAAGTCTTCATTACATCACGTTGGGGATGGTGCCCCAGCTGTCTGAGTAATTGGGCTGGTGACCAGAAGATTGTGGGCTTTAAATCCCATAATAATCTGATAATAAAACACCATTAGCTCCCATTAGCAAGAACCTTATGCCCAGGTATCTCCAGGGATAGTGTCCCTGTAATTAGACCATCTGAGCCGTTTTGGATCTCTCTGGATATGGAAAAGCGTCCGATGAATTCCTTAATGTAAAGGAAGAACGTTTTATAAGTGATGTGCCATTTTTTCAAGAGCAAATAATTTACTTTGCACAACGTCTAGGGAGTCTAACTAGCCAGGCAGAGTGGCTGTTTCGCTGAAGAGTAGAGCATTTTTGAATAATGAGTCAGCTTAGATGAGAAGGTCCTGGGTTTGATCCCCGGGTCGGCTGTAAAGCCCTTCTGTGTGGAGTTTGCATGTGCTCCCCGTGCTCTCGTGGGTTTTCTCCAGGTGCTCCGATTTCCTTCCACAGTCCAAAGGCATGCACTATAGGTTGATTGGTTGCACTAAATTGGCCACATAAGGCGTGATTGTGTGTGTCCTGTGTTGCATTGGCACTCGCCCAGGGTTGATCCCCGCTTCGCACCCGTAGTGCTGGCATAGGCTCTGGTCGCCGAGACCTCATAAGGGATTAAACGGTGTAAAGAACATTGAATCTTGAAATCTTTGGGCTGGATTTTGGCCAGATTTTGACTTGACGTTATTTCCCCACAGTATGTTTATTTCCACGGCAGATTAAGAGGCTTGTTAAAGAGGAAATAAATGCAGCTTCTCCTGCTCCCCTCCTCCTCCTCCTCCTCTTCCTCTTCCTAGATCAAGTCTCAGGAGCGCTTCGACGAATGGGTCTCGAAGCTACGTCATCACCGGCTGTTCCGGCAGAACGAGATTGCCATGTTCCCCCCAGAGAAGCCGCTCTTCAGCCCCCATTACCCTCCAACGCCTTCGCCGAGCTTCCCCGAGAGCCAGTCCGCTCGAAAGGTAGGACAAGAGGAGCTTTTCAGGGGGATGCAGGCAAATCAGCCAACTCTCTAATTACTGGCTCTCTAATGAAATTGTCATTCGTCTGATACAGTTCACGTAGCTCGTACTGGTAAAGTTCACTTTAACTCTGACTTTATGGAGCCCCTGTGCCCGAAGAGAATGATTCTCAGTAAATCGGTGAAAACTAAGATCACTGTAGTGACTAGATGCCAAACACAGTGGCACACAGCAGTGCTCATTTGAACCATTAAGAGTTTTCAGAAATTTGAAAGAATCTCTAACGTTGTATCTCTTGTTTTTCTGCACTACACTTAGCCAATCACAGTGAACGTAACACTGGAAACGGAAGTGCCGACCTCCTGACAAAAACTAATGTTTGTCAAGATGAACAATAATAATAACAATAATATGTAAAACTGTTGTGAGGTTTCGTGACTGTGTTTATGAGTGAATGTGCTAAATAATGTGGTTCTTTCCAGTAATATACAACATCTTGCAGATAAATCAGATATAGGTTTATACAGAGACTTAAAATAATGAGTTGAACTGTGCAGAGTGCACTGCTGAGAGTTGAAATCCCATAAAAACTTAGCTGAAATGACATACATTTTTGTTTGAAGCTGATGTTAAAACGATTAATTGAACAATTGTGACCCTCCACGGCAAAACCAGTCGCTTGTCGCAACGGAGGTTTCTGAGAAAAACGAGCGTTTATGTTGCGTGGGCAAAAATTTTGGATTTTTTGTTTTTAGTGTTTTGAAACAGTGGAAGGTCTATACTGTACTGTTGTGAATAAATTTGGCTGAAAAACTTACCCTTTCCATCCTAAAAACGTGACTTTCTTGAGGTGAGGAATTCACAGTTCCAACAGAATATTTAAAAGTTTCTGTTTTGACAGCTCTAACTTCAATATTCTGGTAATCACTGGTTGACTAAGCGTGAAAGATATTTCTCCGGAATCCATCTCCGTCTCCCGAGTTCAGTTAACCTAACGGTAGGCTATCCGTGTGGCTGTGAATGCAGCGTAAAACATAAATGCTTGTCCTTGTGACGCACCAGCGTCTGTATGAGTGCTATGGCGATAGTCCTTCAAAGAGCAGATTTCTCCGTTTTTCTGCATGGCGTGACAGGAAGCCGGCTCACTTGAGAATAATATTGTCTTTCAGTCATATGTCGTCATTCATTTCCATATAGAGTGTCGTTTTAAAAACGATTTCTTGAAAACCTAATAACTCAATTTTGAAGTGGCGACAAGCGACTGGTTTTGCGGTGAAGGTCACAATTAGAATCGGTATTCACCCTACAGTTATGGTCTTGAAGTGCTCCTGAATTAAACTGAGTCAAAATATAATTGAAGAAAACTTGATGCTGTTGGCAGACATCGAAACGTTGTCCGTTCAATCTGTATAATATTGTATGGTGATAAAACTTGGCATTTACACTCCCACTGTGTACTTGTTACTGCGTTTGAGTATGAGTGTGTGTTCCTTCTCGTTGTTCAGCGCGCCTCTCTTGCGAAGCAGAGCTCTCTCCACGCGCCCATCACCTTCACCAGTCAGGCCAAGGTGGCCGCCTGGCTCCAGTCCTCTGATGACATAGACAGGTGTTCCAAAGGTGTGTATTTATACACACACGCACTACTCGGAGTAAAGATGCTGTGTCTGCAGCTTACACTACCTCAAACTGACACATCTCTGCTTTATCCTTGTTTGCGCCACCTGCTCACACCTTCCTCTTGCTCTCCCTCTCCCTCCCTCCCTGCATCTCTCCATTCTTCCTTGTTTTCCCTCATTCCCTACACTCCCTCTCTGTTTCTCTCTCTCTCTATCCCTCCTTTGTTGATTTTTCTCTCTCTTTCCCACCTGTCCCCTCCCCTCACTCGTTCTGTTTTTCTCTCATTTCTCCCTCTCTACTTCCTGTCACTTCCCACCCTCGCTTCCTTCCATGTAATTCTTCCTCCTAATTTAGAGTCCTCAATACTCCTCTCATTTCCTCCTACTTCTTCTCATTTCTCTCCTGTCTCTTTGCGTTTTTCTCTTTTTTGTATCGTTCCTCCATCTTCCTCTTGCCTCCTTCTTTTGTCTGTTTCCCTGTTTCCTCCTCATCTTTTCTCTTTTTCTCTCTCTCTTTTTTGCTCTGTCTTTTGTGCTCCCCTCCCTCCTTCTCTCTTCCTCATTCCTTCTGCCCCTCTCTCCCAACCTCTTTTTTACCTCCTCTTTTCCCTCTCCTCTTCTCTCTTTCTCCCTGTTTATTTTCCCCCCTCTCTCATTTTCTTTACCACCCTCTCCTTCTTTCTTCCCTCTATCCCTCCCTCTCCCTCTCTTTCCTCCCTCTGTTTTGCAGAGTTGTCTGAATGTGAGGCTCAGTTGTTGGAGCTGAATCGCTTGTTGAGGAGTATGGAGGTCCTGCATCGCACCTACTCAGCTCCGGCCATCAACGCCTGCAGGTCAACTGTACCACAACACATCACAACATAAAACATTACAGCACAACACAACTCAACAGTGCTGTGCTGCGGTGTGGTGTGTTCCCAGTGACAAACACAACACCTGTATCCATGCCTTCATCCCTTTTTCCAAATCGAACCAAAATCTAACAAGATGGTAAAGATGGCAAGATGGCAAACAATATCTGTTTGCAAAACAATGATAGTTAGGTTTCTCATTGGATGGTAACAAATATTGTAACACATATTTTTCCAGACAGTTTTCGGTTTTAATATAAGCACCAAATGAATGAAACACACAGACTCTCAACACTCACCTTCAAACCGTCATTTATTCAACAGTTTAGAGTCTCCTTTTCCATTTAAAGTCTTATTCCAGTCTCACCTTTTGAGTAGCAAACTACTCCATAGATTTAACTAAAATATGAAACGCCGCTTCCCTTGGCTCTTTCTGATGTATCAAGTATCACATCCATAAAGTTTTGTGTGGGGAAAGAAGCAGTCTGTGAAAGCTTCTGAGCCGGGAGCCGCCCCAGAAGGAGTTCGTTTGACTTCTTCACGAATTTAGAGGAGGCAGGAAAATGAGTCGACCTCAGCAAATCCCATTATACTGTCATAACAGCTGGTAAAAACGACGTTCTCTGACAAACGCCTTTCCTTCATCTCTTCAAATAGCTGGTTATTTTTTGAAAAATGCAGACCTCGACCTGGCATCTCTATTTTTAAAACTGCTTTGTTGTCAGCAATGGGTATTATTTAAGGGTCTGATGCTGTAAATAGTGCTAGAGGCGATGCAATATATTTTTTTAGCAACAAAGACCTGTCTCTCTTTTATTTGTAGGCTTCATCGTATGACAGCCCTAAAAAAGAGAAACGACATCCCAGGAAATGGCGTTCCAAAAACTACGGCAAAGATAACAAGACGACCCTGCAGGTATTTATTTCTGTCCCAGCTCTGATTTTCACAGCGTGTTTTGCTGCTCTGCTTCTAGACTAGCTCAAGGTTGCAGTCTACAGATTTTGTGGGAACAAAAAGGTCATACAAGTCATTCCATTATCTGAGATTAATGGGGGGGTTTTTTGTGGGGAATTGTGTGAAGAGTTTGGTTCCAAAACAAGCTCAGCATTTGGTCATTTTCCAAGTATGAGAATCAATTTTGTACAAATTACGTTATCCGTCATCATCCGTTATCCGTTATCATGTTTCTCTGCACCGTTTCATCCCTTTTTACCTGAACCGAGACAAATGCTAGTCCAGATTTCCAGCAGAACGTGACATTTCCATTCGGCCAATCGCAGCGCACCATTCCAAGGTGCAAACTTTAATGGCAGCGCCCTGTCAGTGAACACTGTTGACTTTCAAGTGAGTGTCCTTAGCGATGATTAAGCGGTTAAGATAATGAATGAATGAATGATAAATGAACAACTTTGACGGCATTGATGAGCCAGTGCTCGTTTCGTCTGTGGGAATGAGATGACGGCAAGATGAATGTATTTTTTAGAAATCTGTGTTCCAATATAAGAGATGCTGTCCATGTTTGGGGCTTGTCATATGTATAGATAACTTTTACTTGGTATTTATAGTTATATTTTTGTCTTTTTTTTCTTATAGTAAATTAACTTTTATTGCTAATTTTATTGCTAACGTTTTATTGGTAAAAATGTGTCAGGGATATATTGCATTTTGGAAAAAAACATTTGTTTGTTTTAAAAATGTTTTAAAATCAAAAAATGGATTTGTTTTTCTAAATGTTATTACAAACTCATGATGAAATATTGCACGTTTTATTTAACTGCTTTTTTGGGAAAGAAAACTCTTTTTTCTCAGTTTAACACTTGTAGATTTATAGTGTTTTGGAACTAAACTCTTCATATAAATATAAATATATTACATGGTATTATTATTTATTATTGATCAGTTTTATCTGTTTAGGAGATTTGTTTGGAAGAAGGTTGAGATCGATATTTAATTATAAATTAGTGGGTCCTGTGATTGCTATAAAATTACTGCAACATTAAATAAATAACATGCTGTTGTTGGCACTTGAAACATTTTCTCTAGTATATGTCTCCACCCTCTACTTAAAATGGGCTTCAGTAATTCCAGATTTTTTAAATCCTTTAATGTTGTGTTGATTTCTCCTGCATCCAATACCTCAGACCTATAACTATGGATCATTTGAATCAGTCTTTTCAATTGAGGTTTGTTTTGTAGCTCAACTCTGCTCTTATTGGAGAATTTGTACGTTTTTAAGAGAGAGCTCTGAATCCAGTTCAGTGATGCAAGGCGGTATTGATGCTGAATGGTCGCCTAGAAACTGGCTCTGTCAACACCATGCAATCATAATTAAAGTTTTAAACTGCAAACATCAGATCACTCCCATACAGCAGAGCTCAGAACATTCTGCAGAGCAGGGACATTTTGTGGCCCTTGGTCATCTGTATAAGCTCATGTTGTTCCAAAAGACAACATAAACAGAATTCTCACCTGCTTATTTCTGAGCAAGCATCTCACAGCAGCCATCCTAAAAATGTTAGATAATAAGATTTGCAAATTAGCTCTAACCAGATGATCAGCCAGGTTTTTCTAACTGTGTCACAGATTCAATAAAGAGTTTTCCTACTTTACCGTTTGAAAATGAGATTTAGAGGCAATTCAGAAAAACTGTAATAAACACCATCTGTGTGTTTTGTTTTGGCCTTGGACCTTAAAGCTAATGTTAAATTCCATTAATGTAAATATAAAGAACAAAGATTACTGTTTTCACTCTCATCTTCATCTCATTGGTGGTCAGGTTCCCAGCTGCATCTCCTCAGGATCCATCCGTCTCCACGCGTCCAATCCCAACCTCTCCTCTGCCGATCTGGCCAATGACCAGACCTATCAAGAACCCCTGGATGTGCCCATAGACGTGTCGAAACTGCAGGAGGACTTCTGTCGCATAGCTAACAGCTGTGAGTAGACCTGCTACTAACAACTCCTTTTCTAGCGATTAGTCGATTTTGCTAACATTATATATAAATATAAAATCACCTTTAATTAGGCTCCTAGGCAAATTAGCTAATTAAGGCAAGTGAGGTGTCAAATGAATCTGCAGACTTAGCCTGATATTGGGCTTTCACAAAGTGGCGGCAAAAATGAGCTAATTAATTGCAGCGGGGTGTGGCTCATTTTGCTTAACCAGCTGTATCTTTGGACTGCTTTGCCCCTGTTAGCGTCAATGGCACCAATTGAACAATAGGGGGAGTTATGAATGCTAAATGCCTGTATTTCAAGAACCGTAAGACCGATATTGCGGAAATTTGGCATGAACAATCAAAACTAAAATATGGAAGAGGGAAACATACAGTGTTGCTATTTGAATAATACGGGGTGCTAAAAATGTTACATAAATTTATGCAGTCTGATTTACTGAATCCTTTCTTCAACGCTTACTGCATCAGCTTTTCTGTCGCTGCTTTTTGTGACTTTTGCTTGGACCCCGGTGGTTGTCGCTCGTGGCTATATTATCTGTATATGACTTGTACAGCAATGTGCTTAAAATAATGGGAGAAATAAAATAATTGGATACTTTCTCAGCAGGCCGAACATTGAAGAAAAGACGCCCCAGCACTGTCAGTCCATGTTGAATAAGGCCAAATTTCAGCCTCAAACACTTAATGAAAATTTAAGATGGCCGGTAATAGAATAAAAAGTTTAATCATGATTCAATATTATATTGATTCAACGGACAATGATTCAACGTCTGCCAATATCACATATTATTTCAATTTGATTCAATTCAGAAGCCAGCGATTGACAGCAGACCACACCGTGTGTCGATTTAACCCAGTCATTTTATTTGTGAACTCAACCAGATATTTAATTGAAAATTAATCTTCTGTTTTAATAAAAATAGACCAGCTGTTCAATATAAAGTGGGATGTTATTAATATGACATGATGTTTTTATTTTGAATCAGCGCTGCGGGCTCGTTGACCATTGAATCGATGTATCAGTGTTGACTGAAGTATTGTTACATGCCTAAACAACATGAACATAATAATGAGTGTATTTACCAACTACAAGGACAAACAAGTTTAAGTCTCAAGATTGTCTCCTGCTAATTGTAATTAAGGGAAGTTTTGCCTTGCTAATGATCCATCCTCCAGAATAGTGTCTGTGTGTTTTAGTCATTCAAGGTTTTCAGGAAACACAGCACCTTTTTGTTTTCTTATCACGCGAAGTTACTCAGTGTGTTGAAAGCCTTGGGTCCGACTTTTGGGGTTTTTAACTGTCTCACATTAGGAGCAATATCATTTATGAAGCATATACGTAGAGAAACAGAAGAAATAATATTTGATGCATTTATTTGAATCTTGAAATTATTCGAAATCAAAATATTAAACTCATTAAAAACTAATTTGAACAATGAAGCACTTTAAAATATTGATGTCGACACATTTTCCACATAAAGGAGTCCTAACTGTGAGTGTTTTCCAGAGTAGTTTTTAGTGAGACAAATGCTTCCATTCAGAAAAGCGCAGCAGGCTGTTGATTGCGACGACTTTTTCACAGTTTCTCTCTGTTAGCATTCTAAACGGGGTCTTCCCCCACCTCTGCGTGACAACCCTCTTCGAGTGTGAGACACTCTGTCACGAGCGGCAGAGCAGCAGACACCCGCTGTGCTCACAAATCCGAGACTTGTTCCACCATCCTAAACTCCCTGATTTGCTTACCAAAAACTGACAGTAGGGGGAAATCCATTACATTTTGGCTTATATAACATATTTGATATCTGGTCTTGAAGTTCCGTCAGAAATTTGCTCTAACGAGTAAGAAACTTCAGTTAAAGCATTATATTTAAAGGTCCCATATTATGAAAAATTCCCTTTTTCTGTTCGTTGAACATCCATTTGGGTCTGTACTGCCTCTACACACACTGTTAAGTTTGATAAAAATGGTGGATTGTGTTAGTATTAACTTTACGAATGTCAGAAATCGTGTGCTTAACCAAGCCGTTTAGATTTCTCCCCTACTTCTACATCACATTAGGGGATATTTGAATAACTCCACCCTCCTATCTGAGAAGCTCCGCCCACCATGTAGAACTGCTAGCGGCACCAACTCTGGGCGGGCAACAGCACACCGCAGGGCCCTTTTCTTCAGTATACATTAAAATTATTTTATTCTTATATATTTTTTATCACTTATTAAGAATGCAGAAAGCTGTGTGAGAGTAACTGCAGGTGTGTGTATAATGATGTTGGTGTTGCACACCAAATTGTGTTGCATCGTTTTGTAGAATGACAGTAAAGCTTTTGTATTTGCATTATCATGCATACATCTCCCTTAAGTCAGTGTAGCATGGCCAACATGAAGGACACGGTGTCTCCCGCTGGCTCTTTCATACAAGCAATGAATAATGATGGTCTAGGTACCAATAACCATAATCTCTCCTTTATGAATATGGTTCCTTCATTCAAGGTTGATAAAAGCTGGCCCTGCATTAGCAAACAGGCTGCAGCCAAAAGCCTTTTCATCATTGCTTGGATCTCTGTTCTCTCTGAATACATTTATATTAGGAATGCTGGTCGGCTTTGATTTTCTTTTAAGAAATGTTGAGTAGAATATAAAGTCTATAGTTGAATTCTATATTTCTTTAAAAAAAAAAAAAAGCAAAGCTCACCACCACTCCTGAAGTAAATTTTATGAGAAAGCTGGGAGAACGCAGAGGGATCTGAATGCTGTTTGTGATTCTAGTGCACACCAGCATGAAGTCGGCTTTGGGATCACTGACAGCAGAAAAAGAGAGACTGAGACAGATGCTGGAGCAGGAGCCATGTCCAACTCCATCTGCCCAGCTGCTAGGACTGAAGAGCGCCTTGACCGCTGTAAGACACACACACACACCACATTTTCTCAGTCTGCATCCTTGCTATGCTATACTGTGCTTTCTAACACCATTCTAAGAATTTGACTCAGTTTCTACACTGTAAAAAAAGAATTGTTTCATTAGCTTCAACTGAAAGGGATCATTTATACAAATTTCAACCCACTTCTATGACTTTTCGGTGTTAGTTTTGTTTTAAAGGTCCCAGATTATGGAAAATTTCACTTTTTCTGTTCTTTTGACATCCATTTGAGTCGGTACTGCCTCTTCACACACTGTGAGATTAATTGACTAATGTAGAAATCATGCTTAAACGAGCCGTTTAGATTTCTCCCCTACTTCTACGTCACAGCAGGGGACATTTGAATAACTCCACCCTCCTACATGATAAGCCCCGCCCACCAGATAGAACTGCTAGCGCTTCCTGATCCGCCATGTTTTCTCGCAAGTGCTAGAGTAGGAATCACAATGAAGAAGTCTAGCGGGTGTTGTGTTGATCATGTACGGCTGTATGGATGGTCTGTTAGCAGCAGCCATGTGAATTGTTTTCACGTGAGGTAATCTCTCGCTGTGCTGTCTATACCCCAGTTCCAGAGTGGAGCCTGTGTGGGCAGCAGCGGCTCATTTTCATTTAGCAAAGCTAATAAGAAACAGCCTGTGCTGGGGTGTGTTTCCCAAAGCATAAATGCTAACTATGTTAGCAGCTGACATAGTGTACGTTAGCAACCAACATAGTGAAAATGGAATCTGAGAGGTATTTCCAGTAAACTACTGGAGAGACATGTTTAATGGAGCTCATAGACCAATTTTAACTTGTTGAAAAAATGTATGGGACCTTTAATTCAGTTCCTGAAAATGAAAATGTTAACATCCCAGATAAACGTAAAACATTTAATGTGTAACTATGGCTCTGTTTAAGAATGAATGTGTTAATACACTGTAAAAAATGTGTATCTGGTTCGACTTAAAAACTTAAGTTCAATTGCTGCCGCAAAGTTTCATATTCTACATAAATTTTATATCTGGTTTTCTGTAAGACTACTGTGTCAGTTTTGCAAATTTCGATATATTAAGTTTCCATGTGGCGTAACACATACTCTCTATAAAATGAAAACTCATAGAAGTTGCAGTGTGTCCAGATTATTGACTTGAAGGAAAGTTAACATAACTGTATCAAATCATTTTTACAGTGTAGTTTCTTCAATGCATTGCACTAACCAAATGCCTCAAGCCTAACCATGTGTGAATGGGAGCTTTCTTAGCTACGCACTGTGTGGTTTGTGATATTTTACAGTTAGTATTGCCTTTTTGTAATATAAAGGTACCTCGCTCTTTTGAGTGTGTTTATATCTTTTTGAACAATATCCTCCTTTTACGGGAACACAGCTCACAAGCACAATGCACGCTGTGCTAATTCTAGTACTTTCTCATGACTCATCTTCCTCTTTGAGTCATTATGGTGGAAAATTTGCCTCACCGTATGCAGCGATGTAGTGTGAGGGAAATCGAACACCAGCAGAAGAAGCTTAGGAGGCCTGAGGACATTTTAGAAACGTTGGTTTTTCTTTGTCATTGGCCTTAGATTCACGTGTTGTGGAAAAATACATGTATGAAAGTGGAAAAATGGTTGATTGGAAAGATCCATCCTTCTTACTGTGTCTATTTATCTATCCTTCATACTTTCTATCTTTTTATCTATCTATCTATCTATCTATCCTTTTTTATGTGTGTGATATAGATAGATAGATAGATAGATAGATAGCTAGATAGCTAGATAGATAGATAGATAGATAGATAGATAGATAGATAGATAGATAGATAGATAGATAAAAGGAAAGAAAGAATGGCAGACTGAAAATGCAGGGCCTCAAAATACGTCTGTAATTACTGACAGCTTAATGCAATATCTTTGTTAAACCCTGTAAATACATTGTGGTGGTTTAAAGAAAGAACATCGTAAAAATGTCAAGTCCAAATACTTATGGAACTTACTTATGCAAAGCAGAGGGACATAGGTAATACTCGAACAACAGAAGATGACCATTATTTATCTTGTTTTAACCACAGAACAATAAAATAGCTTTCTGTCTCAATCTGCTCATTCTGTCACTCTACTTACTTCGGCGTAAGTTGAACTATGAGAAGAAGAAATCCATGGAAAACTCTGCTTGTGCCAGAGGTGAAGAGACCGGATTTAGGAAGCAAGGATCTTTGGATAGAAACTGATATTTTTAGATTGTTCCAGTAGACAGGGATTATGATTGAGTTGCCCAGAAAACATGATGATGAGGATGTGATAAATACTGCGAATATAAACAGTGTGTTTGTGCTGTAGGTCACTAGTAGCTTTCATTTCTGTTTGCAATTTGCCTTGAGACAAGGACTTTATGGGATTTTTTTCTGAAGCTGGACTCTGCCAGTCCTTGCTTTTGCACTGCTTAAGTTGTGTTTGTGTGTGTGGATGTGTGTGTGTGCCGCTGTGCTGCTGTTTGCTTTTGCAGGCTCTGGCCCAGAACTCTGATCTGAGAGAGCGACTCTGTAAAATCCACATTGAGTCCCGTTTCTCAGAGCCCCCTGTCCTTAAAAACTTCTGCACAAGCCCCCTGCAGGTGGGTTTGGGAAATGCACCAACACCCCCATTAAATAGCTTGCTATAAACCAGGAGTCCGAACCTTAATTTGCCGTTTGTTTTTGAAGCGTGTTGCCTTCACAAAGTGGATGTCTTAATTGTGAACACACTGCAGAGTTAGTTAGGCTGGATCTAGTTAATGAAGGCTCCTGCTTCACACCGCATGTTTAAACAGCACTCCTGCCTCTGGGATTACCCCTGTCAGCAGCTGACTTTATGAATTAACACTTGACTCAACACTTTCTCTCTATTCTAATTAGCTTGACTCCCGCTGCCGGCTTACTCATTTTTGCTAATTGGGCCGAGTCGTGTTTCTTCATAACAATGGGCCTCTTAAGAGGCCGTTCTTAAGAAGTCACTTATACAGTCTTCATGAAGATGTGACATTCATCAAAGAAAGTGACTGATTATTTGTCATTATGAACACACCACAGCACAGCACAGCTCACAGTAGATCACAACAAAATGTGATCTCTGCATTTGACCCATCCGTGAAGGAGCAGTGGGCCGCTAACATGGGCAGCGCCCGGGAAGCAGTACTTGAGGACGGTACCTTGCTCATGAGTAGCTCAGTGGTAACTTTACCAATCTGGGATTCGAACCGACGACCTTCCGAGCAAACGCCCAACCATTACGCCACCAACTGCCCAATGTTGTGTCTTTTTAAAGATAAGAACAGAATCTTTTAACGCTGAAACGCTCTTTGGCAAAATCTTACTGTAATCATGTGAGTTGGTGAATGAGGCCCGATGTTATAGAACCAGATGCTAAGCGCTCCATGCTAGAAATGTATGATGAATTTTTGATTCTCCGTAAGCTGTCTCTCGTCCATCTAGAAGCAGGACTCCATGGACTGTTCCCGGCCCCTTGTCCACCAGGCGTCAAACGAGAGCCAAGCTTCCATCACAGAGTCGCTTTCGGAATTCTTCGATGCACAGGAAGTGCTACTGTCAGCGAGTTCTTCAGAGAACGAGGTGAGCAGCTTTGCTTGGTCATACACAAAGGTGTTATAGTGTGGCCAACCCTGCTTTGGGTTGTTCTGTGTGGTTGGGTTTGCTCCATTTTAGTAACTGTACAACACTGCACAAAACAGCGTAGGCCAGTGTTGATGTCAAGGTGGTTTATGATGGTCATTTACTAGTTGGACGTTGGTTGATCAAGGCATGGGTGTCCCACAGGGATCAGTATTGGGCCACCTTCTTTTACCAATTCCTTTGCAGCCACTTTCTACTGTGGTCTAATGAAGGTTGAGCACTTTTCGTTCTGAAGAGCCGTGGATCATCTCTTGATGTCTTTAACATTTCTTTTCCTTGATCATCGAAAGCTTGGCCCTGTGGATCAGTAAAGCTACTTTGTTATTGTCAAATAAACCTGAGTTTAACTGCACTAATTTGCTGGGCCAAGTCTTCTTTCTGTAACGTGTTTTAGGTATTGTGTTTAGTATAAACTTAGACACTCCAGATCCAAAATTCCTTCTTCCTCATCTTCTCTCTCCTTTCAACTTTTTCACGTCGTCTTTTCTTATTTGCGATGGACTTGCCTAGGCAGCTCTAATAGCAGAAGTAATGTGAAAATGGGGCTAATTGCTGATGTCTAAAAATAGTGCAGCAAAAAGCAGAGTGAAAATTTCTTGCCGTCCCCTGGGAGACTCCTTCGCTTGGGAGACTGCTTTACCCCTTTGTCCTCTTTATCACAGACACACACACACGCCACACCAGGCTTCCACAGTCATAATGGAGGGCATAAAGATCAGTTCTCCTCAGGCGTGTTAGTAACCTGTCATGAGGAGGAGGACATGTGCATTGAATTTTAGGGTGACGGTTAGCAGAACTGCTGTAATGAGCATGTTCTCTCTCTTCCTTTCTCTCCTTTTCTCTCTCTCTCTCTCTCCTGCCAGCCTTCGGAGGATGACTCGTACATCAGCGACGTCAGTGACAGTGTCTCCATGGACAACTTCTGCAACGAGTCCCAACACGAGAGACTCAACTCAGGTGGGCGCTTCACTGTAGGCGCTTCCTCTTAGTTGTTTTACCTTCTAACAGTGGAAGTTATATTGAAAGGACAAAACCCTCAAAGAGGGATTGCACTGAGCAGTGTAAGAAGGAAATCTGGGCAGCAGAGGTTCAAAAACGTCACATTTCGGAAAGTGTAAGTCTTGCTAGCACCTGGAGCAAAAGTACCGGGTTTTGGTGGCCCAGTGGTAGAATACTTGTCTAATTTCCAGGCAGTTGTAGGTTAAAATTCAGCTCTATTCCACTTCCTGCGCTTCCACCATTGGGCAAGAACAAGACCCTGAACTCTGAACAAGTTGCCTCTGGGAGAATGTGTTGTGATTAGGAAATGGAAGTCACTCTGGATAAGACCCCCAAAAAATACCTCTGTAAATGACTCACGTCAGAAGGAACGAAACAATTCACCAGGTAACTTCTCGATGTGGATTATTTGTATGGAAACTTCATATAAATGGGAAATTTCAACTGGAAATTCAGTCAGTCATTATCTGAACCGCTTAATCCCAACTGGGGTCGCGGGGGAACGGGAGCCTATCCCGGGAACGGGCGGGCACAGGCGGGGAACAACCCTGGGCAGGCGCCAACACACCGCATAGCACACACACTCACACCTTACGGGACCAATTTAGAGTCACCAATCAACCTACATCACATGCCTTTGGACTGTGGGAGGAAACCGGAGCACCCGGAGGAAACCCACACGAACACGGGGAGAGCATGCAAACTCCACACAGAAAGGCCCTACAGCCGTCCCCGGGGTTCAAACCCAGGACCTTCGTGCTGTGAGGCGGCAGCGCTACCCACTGCGCCACCGTGCCGCCCAACTGGAAATTAGCAGTGCAATTTATTTTCCAAAATCTCCACCTTGTGCCACAATGAAGCTTTAGGTCAAGACCACACAGACGTCCGAATCGAGCGCTTTTCTGGCGTTCGTAGCACGTTCATTTATACAAGATTTGAATGCCAGTGTGGACAGGGCCAGACAATTCCACTTTGAGAGGAAAGTATTTGTAGGCTAAACAAATACTGTTTTGTCTACAAACAAATTTGTAAACAAAACAAACACGGTACGAGTTGCCGGAAAATCAGAAGCAGGGATTTATTTTCCAAAACCTCCACATTGTCGCATAACGTAGCTTAATAACTCCGCTTTTGAAGTATTTGTAAGTTATGTACTCTTATTTTAAAAAATGTTGTCTGTTAAAAGCCAGAATGTAGTATGGAACTTACTGTAAGTGCACAACACGGCTACGGAGGTTCATGAGTTTAGGTCTAACGTTAAGTTGCACAACATTAAGGCAAGATTTTTGCTTGCCTTTTACTAAAGAATTTGAAATTGTAATTGTTTCAGAAATTAATTTCCTTAATAAGAAAGACAATATGGCATATATGATGCCATGATGGCAACCAGTTCATGAGTTTAACGTTGAAATTGTGGGCAGGTTTCTTGCTCATGGATTAAGCCTAATCTTGGATTAACTTGTAGTACTAATGGAGATTAACCATTCAATCTCAAATCTAGTCTAGGACTAGGCTTAATCCTCGACTGGGAAATTGGCCCTATATTTTACAATTTATACAAGAAGAATTGAGTGTCCTAAAGAGGAAATCTATGAGCTCTTCCTTTTAAGAGAGATGTTTTATCCGTTTAGTGGACAGCAAGCAGCTCCAGCGAGCAGCTCCAACAGCCAGCCTCCGTTTTCTTTTCTTCAGGTTGCGTAGAGAACGGCATGCCCCAGGGACAGCGTCGGGCCGCCCTGCCGTCCCCCAGCCCCAATTCCAGCTCCATCAGCCTGTGGAACATCCTGAGGAACAACATAGGCAAGGACCTGTCCAAAGTGGTGATGCCGGTGCAGCTGAACGAGCCGCTCAACGTGCTGCAGAGGATGTGCGAGGAGCTGGAGTACAGCGAGCTGCTCGACCGCGCTGCTCAAACGCTGGACCCTTTCCAACGCATGGTACGTAGACGTTTACCGATAGGGACAAGTAAGAAAAAAATAAATAAATGTGCGCACACAAGAAATTAATAAGGAAGAAGGTATTTCCAGTATTCATGTATTTTGTGTGCACATGATAGCATCTCGGGAGCATGCAAAAACATCTCACGAGCATGTGAAAAGTTTCATTACACGAGAAAGTACTGCGTGCTCATATGAAAGTTATTTCTCTGTTGTCTCTCATCTGTTTGGTGACTTCTTTGTGACAAATTTCTTGGGTCATTTGCAGAAGTTTTCTTCTTTTCTGTTCTCTTGGTTTTAAAAAAATAAATTCCATCTTCACTTGTGCCACTCCTTATTATCTACAATTTAAGTTTTGTTTTTCGTGTTGCCACAGCGAGTTTTCTGTCGAAAATCACAAGCTGATTGAGAGGTATCGGACATTAAAAAGTGACATCATGCCATGTTTAGTTTAAAATGTGCATAATTGCAAATAATAGCAAAAAATTTATGCAAACTTGCATAAAAACTAAACTTGAACCATGTTATTGTGATAAAAAAAATCCTTTTATCTTTCTGCTATTCTTTGGCTCTTCTCAGTGACTTCACTTTCTCTTGGGTGCGTGGTCTTACAGTGAAATCGTAAATAATCCAAATACGCACGCTCGAGTTGAGCTTTGAGTCCGGGACACAAGATTTATGATGTCTCTTTGTGTTAGCTCATCAGATTTCCCATTACTGGATTCGTGCCTTTAAAAGCCAGTCTGATCTGAACGTTTCGGCCATTAACTGTGACTGTGTATTTACACTGAGGAGCAGAGCGGGGATGATGTGGAACTGTGAGGAACCCACTGGCTCTGAAGTTATTTACTACCGCACTGTAATAAATGCACTCAGCACAGAGTTCGCTCGCTTAAATGGAAAGTGGCAGCCTGCCTTGGGAAGCTGTGTAAGCCTGATGATGAAGATAAACTCTCAGAAAACTGCCTCCTTTAAATAGAATGCTGCCATTGTAACAATCAGAGTCAGAATAATATGGAGTCGGAATGCATGAGACATAGATAGCGGACAAATCCAGATCGTTAGACAAAAATCCAAAAACAACAACAGAACAATACAAGAGTGAGGGGAAAAATCATGGCCAAACAATGACAAGACTCCTCGGTATGACGGTAAAAATGCACTAACCTGACTCCAGTCAGACCATCAAGAATCAGCAAATGGCCAACTTGGCAGTTCATCCGCTGACATTGCAAGTTGCAAGGAAAGTGAACCAGTGAAAGTATTGGGGAAGTAATCACAAACTGCATTATTCCTTGAGCGTAGTGCTGTTTGCCCAAATGCAGTCTGAATTACGGAGTTTATAGCTTTCCATTCTATGCTCTTTTTGCCCTTTGAATGATCTTGCTGAGCATGTGATCCATTAGAGGTGCTTTCAGACCGGCCCCGGTCAGGCGCTCTCGTCCCGGTCTGCGTTAGAGCACTCCCAATGCTCATTAGCGTGGTACGGGAGTGGTGGTCTTACTGCGATCTCTAATGGCTTTGAGAAGAGCGGATGGGATTGTCCCTCAGATTTTGACAAGCGTTGATGGCTTTATAATGAACTTTATGGGCAGAGCAATTTGTCTCGGCCTCCTCGTGTTTCCGCATATCAGGAAGAGCCAGAGAGTACTATGCAGCCCGGTGTCAGGTCTGATCGCTGTAGGAAATTCATTGAAAAGCTCATTTCCTCAAGAAAACTTGCTTCTCATCTTTCTAATACTTAGGGCACCAATGTATGATATTGTCTGATTTTTGACTTGATATTTATTTAAAGGTCCCATTATAATTTTTTTCAACAAGTGAAAATAGGTCTATGAGCTCAGTTTGCTGTAAATACCCCTCTATTTCAGTCCCGATCAGAACGGGCTGTTTCTCATTAGTATTCCTAAATGTACTCTCTCTCTATGTCGTGTATTCATGCAGGTGTATGTAGCAACGTTTGCTGTGTCAGGCTATGCCTCTAGTTACTTCCGAGCTGGAGGGAAACCCTTTAACCCCGTTTTGGGGGAGACGTATGAGTGCGACCGGCCAGACAAAGGATTTCGCTTCATATCTGAGCAGGTAGGAGGCTCCTTATGCTGTTTTTCAGACATCTGTACAATTACTCACTTTGGAGATTTCACCCCCTTCTTTTCTTTCTTTCTCTCCCTCTCAAGGTCAGCCACCACCCTCCTGTATCTGCCTGTCATGCCGAGTCTAAAAACTTCATCTTCTGGCAGGGTAAACCAATTTTGGGTTGCTACGATCAGTTGATCAATAGCGGTGCAGATCTCAAATTTCAGAACGATACAATGTTATATTGAGTCAATGATTCAGTATGCTCTTAAAAAATTAAGAGGTCGACCGATTCTCCACCGGGCTGATTATTAGGGATTTTGCCGATCAGTGTTTACAGTAATTTTGACCATCACCGATATTAATAATTACAAGGTGCGCTACTGTGGCTCCACTGCCGTCTCTTCTGTCTGTGCCGTTTGCTCTCGACTCACTGCGTCATTTAATGTGCCGCCCACAACAGTCTCTGATTGGCTGTATGTCACACGAGTAGTAGCCAGTCAGCGCTGAAGCCATGTCACTCACACCACACTCACACATGAGGCGCACCGTGAAGCTCAGAGAAGGAGGAGTGAGGAGAGTTTCAGCTGAGCTTGGTGTTCGTAAAATTAAAAATTTTGATAGATCAATTCCAAATATCAGTTATCGCCCCCGTTAACTAGCAATAATCGTTATCGTTATCGGCCCTGAAAAACCAAGATCGGTCAACCTCTAACAAAAGTACACCCTCTTTCAAGTATCAAGTTTACTCAGCGAGGGATGCTACAATATGTTTAATGTCTGATCAACTTTGGATTCAACGCTGTGGGTTTGTTGATCATTGAATCGATATCATTACATATCATCGTATCGTTACATCCCTATTGATCTTTACGTGAAATTTTTCATTTGGATTGTTCTCTAAATCATCCCTGTTTATGTGGCATGGCTTTTAGATGTGAGGTGGAAGAACAAGTTCTGGGGGAAATCTCTGGAGATCGTACCTGTGGGCAGGATCCACGTGGTACTTCCTGGGTGAGTGGTGTACGACTTACTTTATCATTCACTTTAATCAAAACATGCTAACACAGGACACGTTGTTGTCGTCGTCGTTTTTTTCAGTGCCATGCAAAACTGTTTTTTGGACATGCGTCTGACTTCCTGATCCATTGACTTGTCATGAATGCATTTTTTAAATGCCCTGACGTGCCTGCGAAATTTGTGTTAATATTAGTTCCTTTACCTTTCGTTTTGTCACTGATCCAGATAAACACTATAGGGGTTTTTAACAGCTAGTAACCACTCAACCAAACCCAGAGTTGTTCATTTAGCATGATTCTGCTGAAACACATTCCAACATGGTGACTCAAGATATTTACTGATATTAATTGACCAAAAACGGTCATAAGTTAAAGCCTGAATCTATCCTACTTCTTGCACGCTTGTGCTCCTAAGCAAGACCCTTCACCACAAGCTGCTCCAGGGAAGGCTTGACTATAATTAATGCTAACAGTGCCTGAAAGCTTCTGAACCCTGTAGAAATTTCTTTATTTCTATAAAATACAGAATTTTTAACAATTAGAATAAAATAAACGGGGTCGCAGGGAGCCTATCCCGGAAACTACGGGCGCAAGAGGCGGGGACCAACCCTGAGCAGGCGCCAGCGCACTCACACCTTATAGGGCCAATTTAGAGTCACCAATTAACTTATAGTGCCTGTTTTTGGACTGTGGGAGGAAACCCGGAGGAAACTCACACGAACACGGGGAGAGCACAGAAAAGGCCCTGCGGCCAACTCAGGGTTCCAACCCAGGATCTTCTCAATGTGAGGCGGCAGCACTAACCACTGCGCCACCGCGCCGTCTGTTATTTTATATTAAACAAATAAGTACTGGACGTAGATAAAGAGAAAGTTGGCTACAGATGTGGTTGAGCCAGCAGCTTTTTAAAAATGTTTAGTGGACATATGAGACCAAATTAGAACATTTTGATTTCAAGAAGAAGCATTCTTTTTTGCAGAAAGGAAAAGCCTACATTACAGCATAATAACCTAATCCCATCTGTGAAACTTGAAGTGGGTAGGTGACAGTTTTAGCTGCAGTAAGGCAAGATGAAATCCGAATTATACCAACAAAATCTGCGGGAAGATGTCAGGACGTCTTTTTTATGTACTGAATCTTAAGAGAACGTCAGTAATGAAACAAGACAAGATTCAAAGCACACAAGTCTGAAATCTCATAATGTCAGATTTCTAAAACCTTGTGTAGACACACCTGCGAGTAATATTCTTTTCATAAATCACATTGTGCAGGATGTGGATCAGCCTCATATTCTGCCCTTTACGCTCCCACGTTCAGCCATAAATGATCTGCGCAAAACACCTCATGAATATTGATGCCTTCAAATTAAGCCTGATAAACGTTATTAATCACGGAGAGGAAGTGACAGAAAAGAAACTTTTCTGAAAAGGAAACTGAGGTGTTCGTGATTGAGGTGTAGAATTTCACTGCAGTATTTATACATTTCCAGCATTCAGATTGATCACTTCACACCTTATCCAAATGATCCAAGTATCCAGTCATGTCCACCACTAATATATTTTGATTTCAACACCTGTAGCTTGACACAGCTTGGCTGTGTAGTTGGGTTTAAGATTTGAATGGGCTTATAGCCTATATTTTCCAACTGAAGCATCTTTATCAAATAATTATAGCTCACCATAAGAAATCAATTATTTTTTTTACTGATTTTTGAAAATGAAACACTTAGGGTGCCACTCACATTTTCCACTTTCCACATTGTCTGTGTGGAAAAACTTTTCCGGTTCTGTTGTTCTTTTGCACATACAGTGGTTATACATGAGACCCTTGCTACGGATTTATGGGCTGAAATTCCAAGCTGGAGTGCAAGACTAATCAACAATTTCTGCAGACGTTTAGTTGTAGTTAATGCTGTTAAAGTAATTTAGATACTGAACACATAGCTGGGCACATATTTGTTTCTCACAGAATCATGAAACCTTAATTTGATGTTATCTAGCTCTGAAACTGTGATCAAACTCACTGCGCTCAGGCCTCAGCATCACATCGATAAAGTGTCCCCATTTTATAATGTGGGATGATATGGGGGACGATATAGCAGTACAGTGTTGCTAGCATAGAAAGCAAATTGTTGTTTAATTGTGACCCTCCACGGCAAAACCAGTCGCTTGTCGCAAATTTTCAAAATTGATTTATATATGTGGAATGAATGGGACGACATATGACTGAGATATCAACATTCAAATGAGTCGGGTTTCTCCTGTCACGCCAAGTGAGAAACGGAGAAATCTGTCTTTGAAGTTGACTATCGCCGTAGCACTCACAGACGCTTGGTGCGGTCGCGGCTACGTTTGCATTTATGCTAGCCTACGCTGCATTCACAGCCACACGGATAGCCTACCTACGTTAGGTTCACTTAACTCGGGAGATGAAGATGGATTCCGGAGAAATATCTTCACGCTAGTCAACCAGTGGATTTACCGTAAATATTGAAGTAGAGCGGTCAAAACAAAAACTTTTAACATTCTGCTGGAATTTCAGCGAAATTTATTCACAACAGTACAGTATAGACCTTCCACTGTTTCAAAACACTAAAAACTAAAAATCCACAATTTTACCCCACGCAACACAAACGCTCGTTTTTCTCAGAAACCTCCGTTGCAACAAGCGACTGGTTTTGCTGTGGAGGGTCACAATTATGCTAATGCCTGACTTCAGGTATTATTCTTAAAACATATTCATCTCAAATAGAAAACCACCCTTATGTTTATAGTGAGGGTCACATTTACACCATTTGTGGTTTCGGATCCTGAGCCTATGAAAAATGGGCATCAATTTTGCTGTCGCCATCACAGTTATCGGTTGATCTGATAAATCGGCGCAGCTCTAGTCTATGAATATACAGGCGCATCAGTCTGCCACCAGTCTGAATCTGTCTTCTGCCACACAGGCTGGGAGACCACTACGAGTGGAGCAAAGTCACCTCCTGCATTCATAACATCCTGAGCGGCCAGCGCTGGATCGAGCACTACGGGGATCTGTTCATTAAGAACTCGAGCAGCGACATCTGCCAGTGTAAAATCACCTTCGTCAAGGTGAGACGGCTCTCTTTCTGCCTCCATGAAACATCCGGTCAAATCCCTGCTCTTTGTCTTGCTCAGTGACCTGTCTGTTGAATAATTATCTGTAAACGTTGTTAAAACTTGTGTGTGTATAGAGCCACTTTCCCTAATGGGTTTATAGCATTGTTAAATCAATCAGGTTCATAGCATTTTCATCAAATCAAAATACAGTCCATGAAATATGGGGCCAAAAACAAACAAATCGAGGTAAAACGTTCAAATAATCACGATACTGATTTATTGCCCAGCCCGGAAGCAAAGCGTAATAAGTCTGAACGAGTCAGTGATCATTCTTCTAGGGTTTATTTTATGGTAAAAGCCTGCTGCTGGCTTGATGCGATTCTCTCCGCTTTGTAAAAGGTGTGTGTGTGAGCGTGGCTTCGGAAAGTGGATGTCACACTCACTCATCCATCGCACAGAGAGCCCACAAACACCACACACACCCCTTCCTTTTGACAGTGATGGTCTTCCACGACCCAGCTTGTGGGAGAATTCAATTTGACGATGAATCATTTCCAGAATAGTTTGAACGCTTTTTATGAAGTTGAGAATCACTCTGCTGGAGAAAGTAGAGTCAGAGGGGGAGAGGGAGGATGAGTTTTTTAAAAAGGGTTGAAAAAAGGTGATTAATCACGGCTCATCCCCGGCCTTGAGCTTATTGGTTAATGCCTCAAATCAGTCCTTCCCGTTCACCGCTACCTCACCAGTGCCATCTGCTGGACAAAAACCAACACACCACCTTGAGCTTTTTTTTAGTAAATCTGCCTTAATGTCTTCATACTTACAATTCAATTTTTAAATACGATCACTGATGAAATGGACATGTAGCGCCTTGTCTGTTTCAGATTGGTTCATGTCTGGGTCGAGAAGCTCTAACTAGTGCTGTTTTTGTGTGTGCTGTGTAGACGACATACTGGAACACAAGTGTGAACGAGGTGGAGGGAGCAGTAATGGACCACAAAGGAAACGTTGTTCACAAACTCTTTGGGAAGTGGCACGAGGGCATGTACTGTGGGAATCCACCGTCTGCTACGTGCATCTGGAGAGCCAGTAAGTCTCTCTCTCTCTCTCTCTCTCTCTTTAGCAGTAAAGGAAACCTAAAGAGAATGGGCCTCATTCACCAACCATCTTTTAGAAGAAACTAGTTCTTAAAACCCACTTACACAGTTTTCACGAGGGTTCTGACTAGGGATGCGGCGATACGATACGTGGATGGCTTATCGGTCTGATAACAACTCAAACAGCTGGATCGCGTATCGGTGGCATGAAGCCGATCTATGGAGCCGATCTGTAAATCACCTACCTAAATGTAGGTTTTTCTACGTTTGCTTATTTTGCGCACGCACAATTCGTTCGACATTTGCGCTAATTCCTACATATTGAAATGACAATGAGCAGAACAAGCAGCGCCAAAAGCAATTTATATGCAATTAATTTCCTTAACAAAACCAGCTCTCGCTCGCAATCTCTGTGTTCCTCGCTGTCCACTGTTCACTAAAGCGCTTTTTAGGGCACTTTAGTTAGTGCTCTAAAAAGAAGTGCAACTTCTTATTCAACAGAACACAATAAATAAAAGGACAAATCACCTTTGCAGTGAAATTATTAAAAGTGATCTGCATCATGGATATTAATTTTTTACTGTGTAACAACCTTCACTGAAAGCAACAAACTTTCTCAAAAGTGCAAGGAGCACTTTTTTTTCAGGAGGATTTTTAATGCAATGTTTGTACAAATAACATCAGATGTTAAATATCTGGCCACCACAGCGGTCACTGAGAATTTGTTTTTGTGAAACTTAGGGAGCTGGACCATTTTTGTTCCATCTAGAGTGTCTTTTTAACGTCTGATGTTATTTGCACAAACATTGTATTAAAGAGCGCTCCTTGCACTTTTGAGAAAGTTTGTTGGGTTCAGTGAAGGTTGTTACACAGTAAAAAAATAAGATCTATGATGCAGATCACTTTTAATAATTTCACTGTAAAGTTGATTTGTTCTTTTATTTATTGGGTTTTGTTGAATAAGGAGTCGCACTTCTTTTTAGGGCACCAACTACAGTTTGGAACCAGTTGGAGCCCGCTTGGGAGGACACTAAACATCCTAGGGGCCTGTGTCCACCAAACTTTTTTCCTGGTGATAGCGCTCAAAACTGCTTTCTCTCAGTGCTCATTGTTAAGTTATGAAAAGCGCCATTGGGCACCTCCACGTTCGTTCCTATTTCAACGTGTTTCTTTGAGCTTGCTAGTTTAGCAGATAAGATGGAGAGAAATCGCATCTTAGCACTAGAGGTAGCGTTTGAAATAGATTCTCACGTCGTCGAGACGAGACTGGGTGCATGAAATCTTCTCCAGCTGCTCCAGATACGCTGCCATTTGTAGCGAATTATTGACACTGTATGTCCCACCCCTTCCTCGATTTTGATTGACTAGCAAGAGACCAGCGCAGTTCTAAAAGTTGAGCAGATTTTAACAGATTTAGTGGATTTCTTGAAGCATCTGTGTTTTTTCCCCCGCTGAAGACGCTTAGCTCTCTGAACACTGAAGCTCATAGCATTTTTAATAAATATAGGCGCCTCCAGCAGAAAAAAAGTGTTTGGTGGACACAGACACACAAAGCACAGCCTCCATTAATATATACAGACGCCTATCATTCATAAAGCGGTGCTGTTTCCAATTAGAGTGCAGTGTCTGTTGTGGTGCAGTTGGAGGAAGGAGATGAGGACACTGTTGCAGGCGTCAAAAAGGCTTTACTGGGAAACAGGCAGGGAAAAAACAGGGGCAAAGACACGTAGACAAAAATCAGACAGGAACAAAAGTATCAAAATAAAGATGGGGCTCGTGCTCCCAGTAGTATTGTACGTTACACAGGGGAAATCCTCCGTGGGGAAACGGAAAAAGCGATGTCCTGACGCTCTAAGACGCTTGCACCAATCCCAAACTGAAGGCAAACGAGATGCAGGTGAAAGTAATAATAAGAGCGGGTGTGCTCTAAACAGACACTAACCTACTAGGTAGGGAGCACGCAGTGCAGACAACATATACGGAAGTGGGGTGCGCTCTAGAGAGTGAACTACTCACGAGGGCACGAAGTGAAGACAGCGAGAACCCGGAAGTGGGGAGCAAGCTAACGGGGAAAGCTAAGACTAACCGAGGACACACAAGGTGGACTAGACACAACAGGAATAGCACCGAAAGTGAACCCAGAGAACAGAACTAAACATTAACTTAAATAGCGGCATGTGCCGCCCCTTAACCGGGTCCGAGGGTGCACTGTCCAGCGGAGCCGTGACAGTGTCATCCTGTTCTGAGGATAAACACTGTGAGAGCAGCTCACGCCGTCTCATTTCCCTCGAACTCCGAACTTTCTTTGCACGCGACACATATCCAAAAAAGAGTCTTGAGTGTCTCTCGTTGTCCTTTTCTTTACTACAATTCAAAGTTTTACAAGCAAGAGATGAATCCCTAAGACTACAAAGATACTTTACGTGACGTTACGTGACGGTCAAAAAACTGTAACGCTCCTGAGTTCTCAGCTCTAACACAATTCAATACAAAACTAGTTCTTTATGTTTTTGTATCATATGTACTGTATATATATACTTCAGGATCCAATCAAATTACGACACGTAAGGCACGTACTACTTCTGTTGTTACATACTAGTACATTTAACGTGTATACGTATTAATAGAATTCTATTACGTAACACTGTACGTGGAAAGTTATGGAAAGTTCCAGAAACATATCTCTACTTTCTATTGCAAATAGTTATAAAACATTAAATCTAAATATTCACACATTCATGCACACAAAATAGCTCTAACAAACACATCTGTTCTTAAGAGATAAATATCCTTAAAGTAAAACTGAGGTATGTTTGTGTAAATTAAATGATGACATTGTGAAAACTGGGGATCACATGGTCCAGGTGGTGTATAAACCTATGATTTTAACGTGCTTGTCTTTGTTTAAGGCGCCGGAGCTGCAGTCTTGCTGGAGGATAATAGTGTATGTGTTTTGTGTAGATCCCATGCCACCGGACTATAACCTGTATTACGGCTTCACCAAGTTTGCACTGGAGCTGAACGAGCTGGACTCTCAGACCAGACTGCTGCTGCCGCCCACAGACACCAGACTGCGCATCGATCAAAGGTGAAGCGCCGCTGCCGTCCCTTCCTACAGCGGCCTGGCTCAACTTTAGCGTTTCTTTCAGCATCGGCTTGCACGCAGGGGCTATTGTGATTGATATTTAAGATTTAAGATTGGAGAATCTTACAATAAACTAAAGAGTAAGAATGAAATATATACATAAAATATAGAAAATATTCTTATAAGTTTTGCACTATAGACAGTGACTGTGCATGTGCATATTACAGTAGAAAATAGTAGAAACCATCTACAGTATTTAAAGTGCAATGTGCGTTGTTGCAGAATGAATAAACACACATACCGTTCTTTAAGGCAGAGGGGTGGCATATAAGCATAAAGCATAAATCGGTAAATGTGACCCTCCACGGCAAAACCAGTCGCTTGTCGCAAATTTTCAAAATTGAGTTATGTTTTCATGAAAGGGCATAAATCAACCTTCAAAACTATACCTATATGGAATGAATGGGACGACATATGACTGAGATATCAACATTCAAATGAGTCGGGTTTCTCCTGTCACGCCAGGTGAGAAACGGAGAAATCTGCCTTTGAAGTTGACTATCTTGACTATCGCCGTAGCACTCACAGGCGCTTGGTCGCGATGGCAGCTACGTTTGCATTTACGGTAACCCTCGCTGCATTCCGCAGCCACACGGATAGCCTACCTGCGTTAGGTTAACTGAACTCGGGAGACGAAGATGGATTTCGGATAAATATCTTCACGCTAGTCAACCAGTGGATTTACCGTAAATATTGAAGTAGAGCGGTCAAAACAGAAACTTTTAACATTCTGCTGGAATTGAATTCCTCACCTCAACAAAGTCACGTTTTTAGGATGGAAAGGGTAAGTTTTTTCAGCGAAATTGATTCACAACAATACAGTATAGACCTTCCACTGTTTCAAAACACTAAAAACAAAAAATCCAAAATTTTACCCCCACCGCCAACATAAGCGCTTGTTTTTCTCCGGAAACCTCCGTTGCGACAAGCGAGTAGTTTTGCCGTGGAGGGTCATAAATAAACATACCGCGTAAATGGAAGGTTGGTAACAATATGCAAGAGTTAAAATAGTGACCTGTTAATAAGTTTTACTCACGTGTCAGCAGCTTTAATAGCTAATATTTCCACTGCTTGTTCTAAATTATGTGGTGGCAATTAGTTTTTATAAGCGCGCCTTAGTTTGTGACAGCTTCAAGTGCTAATTTGCAAATTAAGTCAAGTGACAACTCTTCTTCTGTCTCCTCAGACTTCACAAGGCCTAAAATCATTCTGGGTCAGATTAGGTCCCCTACGGTCTTTACTATAAATGTGTCTCCTCTCTCTCTCTCTCTCTCTCTCTGTCATTTCTGTACTTCTGGCCTGCTTAAACTTGATCGTTGCTTGTTGCTGCCAGCTGAGATCTTTGATGTGGCAGTACTTTCAGAATATTCGTCAGAGTGCTGTCCCTGCCGCTCTGTGACATAGTCGTAATGTGTTTTAGAGTTGAAGTTTGGGATGTAGAGTCTTTTAGACCCCTTTTAAGACCTTGGACCAGGCTCTAAGGGAGTTGTGGGGACTGACATCAAGCTGTCACAAGCAATGGCTTCAGACATAATCTCCGGGCCAGCAACGGATGATGTCACTCCATCAAGCTCAGGTTACACAAAGGGCAAAAAAGGATGATGTCTTGTTTACGTGTGTGTTGTGTGTGTGTGTGTGTAGGCGCTGCTTGCTAGAGGAGGAGCAGCGAGACTTCTGCAGAAACCCAAAAGCAGAGGATTGAGCAGCTCCAGAGAGAGAGACGGAAAGTGCTTGAAGAGAACAACATGAGCCACCAACCACGATTCTTCCGGTGTGAAACTAACCTCTTCAAGTCACACTCGACTCACTTTTCTGACGCTCTACCTGAATGGTCTGGTGAAGCATTATATTGTCGTGTGGATCCAGAGGGCCTTGTCTCTAGCTAGTTTAGTGTTTTCCTCGATTGTAATCTCTAAATTCTTCAGTTAATTCTCAATCCCTCCACTTGAGCTGGGTGTTGGGAACTCCATTGTGCATTCTCTCAGGACCTGAATCCCTGTAATTTTTAATAACTAGGTGCAGTTTTAGACTTCATGGTGTGAAAAGATCCAAATTTTTTTTTTGGCTGTCTGGGCTCCTCAAGACCTGCCTATAACACGGAAGGAAAGTTGCTGGCTTTGGCATTATTTTTCAATAGCCCTTGCAAATATAAATTTTGGTTCCTAAACAGCACATAAAAGTTGCTGTCGTATGGCCTCCAGCTAAGCAAAAAATCTAAATATGCTAGAGAAGGGGGTTAAATAAGACTGCCATGATGTCCTGAAATATTTCTGTTACATGTTAGTTCTATGTTTTGTTATTTAATTGTTTTTGATTCAAGAAAACCACCTACTGGATGTGTAGCTTTATTTAATTTCAGAGTCGCTGACACTCTTCTTTTCTTAGTCGTTTAGCTGGAACCGTTTTGCAAAACAATTCATTTATCCTATTTTGACTCTTCATTAACAGAAAATCCAAAGATGACACATGGCTCAGCAACAACACTTACTGGGACCTGCGCAAAGACCCGGGCTTCAGCAGCTAGAACTTTCCAGTGCTGTGGTGACTGGAGAAAATCAACACAGAACAGTGAACCTCTAACAACTGTGGACAGTGCAAATAACAAGATTTCTGTGTATGTATAAAAACAAAAGAAGCGTGGACTAATTAAGCGGATGGAAACCACAAAACCAAAGGCAATTTTCTGCCTGAGAATAATCACAAGGAGGAGGGACTTCACCGGCGGTGGGGAAGAAAACTCTTCGGTACGCCATGATTTCTAAAAATCATACGTTATCAATTCGTTTACTTAAAGAAGCCATTTATTTATTATCTTTTATCGTAATTGTGTTGCTGATTTATCACACTGGTCCTACATGACCGCAGTATTTATCATTCCATTTACATCCATGTTCACTTACGTTGTGGCCTTTTCTGTTTCTGTAAATCATTGTTTGCAGACTTTTTTACTTGATTATTAAGTCTTTTACAACTATTAAGTATATCTTCCCTTTTGTTGATTCCGCCTTTGGCAAATAACCGTTTGAACACAACAGCATCCCTAATCCAACATTCCATTTTTTAAATGCCTTAATCTGCTTTTAATATCTTTTGTAGTGTCTTCATGCAGACATCTCTTTTGAATGTCATCTACAGCGATTATACAAACATGGCCTATTCATCTCTGTGCGCAGTTAGTAGCACAAAAACCTTTGACTGAAGTGTCCTCTAGTGGTGCAGGGGGGCACTACCAGTAGGTAAAGATTCCACGTCTGCTGTTCTCAGCTCTGCCCAAAACAATCATGTTCATCTCAGTTCTTTTATTATTGTCTACCTCTTAAAAGAGCCCATGGAAACTCCTCATATTTCTTGCCACAGAAAATGATTACAAACCATTATTGGAACAATGCTGCCCTGCTGGTTTATAATTGGCACCTTGAAGGCCTATATTATTTCCAATGCACCCAATTTATTACTGAGATTTAATTCCAGATTGAAAGTTACTCTGTGGGAGAGCTTTTATATTGCAAATGTTTTCAATCACAGCTAAATTGTTTATGTTGGGTGATATAATTTTATAATTATCTACAGAATTCTCCTCCAAATAGCATAGTGCATTTTTTAAAATAAAATTTGGTCCCTAACATATATGTTGAGCAAAAAAATTAATTTGACCATTTATAGAATTCTAATGGATAGTATTGCACAGGGTGGTGGCGTAAATTCAAATCCAGCTCCGTCCTATTGCCGGAACTAGCACCACTGGGCCCCTGAGCAGGCCCTTGGCCACAGGTTTCTCCTGAAGAGAGTGTTCCTGTAATAAGAGGAGATGTAAAATATTCAGTAGTCTGTTTAATGGCCAGTATAAATCTTCCAGATTGTTTTCTGAAAGGTTCTAATGATTATTTCAGCAGAGATCATAAACATGCATTCTGCCTTATAAATGCTGGGCAGCCGTTTGTGGGAGAAAGTCTGATTGTACCCTGCATAGATGTTGTCCAACAACTATACTTTAATCCCAGCAAGTCCACAAGTACCAAATCTTTTTGTCAACTAATAGTCACCAGAAGAAGCACCTCCAAGTTGTAAGTCCTGATCCAGCACACTTCACACACCCTCTGCAGTTTCTTCAGGAGATTGTCTACTGCCCGTTTCATCAGGACACTCAGATCCTAAAATCCTGCTTGATTCCAAGGTTTCATCTGACCGACCTAGACTTCATCTCAGAATGAGTCAGAATGAATCTGGTTTTTGGCTACATTAGCAGACACTGCAGAGGCTCAAGATCACCTACCTGTAGGGGTGTGATAGGCAACCTGTCTTATGCCTTATGCTATGCATGTCATTTTTATTTCTTTGTTGTGTATGAAACCATGTAAGCGTATCATAATCTTGGCTCATAGAAGATGTATCAATGTTGTATACCAAATCTGGAACTTTCACCTGCTGAGCCTTGTTTCAAATACACATTGGACAGAATACATTTCCATCCTACTGGTTGCATTCTAGCACAAAGTATTCGGCTTTTCATGATTTCACTGTTATCTACAGGTCCCCTGATGAATTCCTTTCAGCCCCTTCTGCTGGGGAGCAAATGGTGTTGGAGGGTTTTTGGTCCCTCGTGTTGGCTGCTGCTGTCGTTCCCCTCCTCCAATAAACTTACCATCTAAGTTTTACCCCATGTTTGTTTTCTTATAATGTTTTGTTGTGATGCTTAACCATTAACGTGATGCTCCCAGAGAGAGGATATGTGTGTAAACTAGATGTTGATGTGCTGGCTGTTCATGTGGAGGTCTGAGGATTTTAACCATCAGTTATAAGTATGTCATGATATGTGTGGTACAAAGGGGCAGTTGGTGGTGTAACGGTAGGGTGTTCATCCCATGATCAGAAGGTTGCAGGTTGAATTCAGGGCTGGTAAAGTTACCACTGGTACTTTCTGAAGCAAAATTACTGTTCGCCACTTGCTCCCCAGGTGCCTGTTAGCTGCCCACTGCTCCTTTACGGATGGGTCAAATGTCTGTAGTTATGTTCACGAAGTGACAAATAATCACTCACTTTCTTTCATTTTAGGATAATTCGAAAAATTACATATTTTCTAGCTGTAGTTGCGTTATTTGGACAGCAGATGACGCTGTCCGTTATCGAAACCAACTAATAAAAGCTGGATTAACGGTACAGAATAAGCTATTATTCTGCTGTAACGATGCTAACTTATCATGCAATGGTCAACTGAAATGAAGGATAAACATTTTGTATACATAGGAAACGACTAAGTAACTGACAACAGTTGCCATTTGCAAATATTGTAGACAAAAATTTATTTTTTTATATTTAATCAGACGAATTATTAAAGTCAAAAATAGCTTTGTCATCTCTACACTATATACACGTACATAAAGAGATGAGACGGCAGTAGTTCAGCTCTATTTTTTTAAAACCCGCCTACCTACGACTTTATTTATTTATTTATTTTTCAATTAATTAAAATAAAAAAACAGGATAAATAAAAGGATTGTTTGGAAGAGGCAACAGAAGGAGGAGAGGGAGAAAGAAAAGAAAAAGAGAGGAAAGAAAAGAAAAAGAAAAAGAAACCCCCAGATAATCTGCTTCCATACAAAAATAGAAAACAACAGAAGACACAACAGCAGAGAAATTGCAGCAACAACCAACATCTGCTTCTTAAAATCACAGTAAAATACTAAATGTTAAATGTTATTTATTAGTTCCAGCAGTTCCTAAAGTATGAACAGATAAAACACATAGTAACAGAAATATTTAAATAAAATGGGTCATAAAATAAGCAATATATATATATATATATATATATATATATATATATATATATATATATATATATATATAATATATACATATATATATATATGATGTTATTTTGTGTTTGAGCAAAGAATAAAACACTTGATCAGTCAGCCATACACCATTTCATATTTGTATCGTTTTGCGGGACTTTCCACAACCCTAAAAATATTTTGCTGCTGCCCCACATACACCATATTATCTATGCAATATCACACATACATGAGTGTTTTTGGATTTGCAAAGTTGTATCTATAGACGAGGTATTCGTCGTAAAACATTTAATTGAGATAAACTGATAAACGTGAAGGCGGACAGTTAATCGGAAGCTCACACCGTGTAGGTGTGGTAATGAGGATTCCCCGGCGGCGTGTTGCCAGATCGCACAGAACTCTCCCTTATTGGACTGTTTTCACTACTTCAAAAAGACATTGAGATTTTTTTGCAATTTTTTTTTATGACAACAGTATTAGACCTAGCAAGCAGTATCTATTAAAGACACTGATAGTAAAAGTAAAAGTAAGGTTTATTATGTACAGTCGTTTCGCTGAGGGTATTTATTTTTACTTTAATTTGATGTTTTTTAATTCAATTATAAATAAATCGTAAGCTCGTTTTAAAAAGTAACATTTCTGTTGCATTCGCGACATTTTCATTTCATTACATTAGTCTTGCAAAGTTTAAAATCGACCACATTGTTATTTTTAGTGGTCGGCCAGTTGCTGATAAAAGCACATAATCTGGCAACCCGCACAGCAGCCTCCACACGCGAAGCGCAGACACAAGGAGGCTTTTCACTGCTTTCCGATTGTACAACGACCCGGTAAGATGTTTGCGTTGTGTCTTGTAGTTGTTCTGTCTTCGAACAGAATTTCGCGGTTAACAAACTAGTTTAAAGGCGAGAGCAACGCGCTGACTGCTAGGGTTCTGCAGGTTTTGTTGTTCTGTCGTGATGTTGTACCATATACAGAGACGCGGATAAACACGACAGCTCTCACGGTTCGTCTGCGCAGAGAATAGTTTAATTGAAATGCGGCCTGTTTTGAAATGCAGTCCCTCATTTGTTCTGAATATTTTAACCACGCATGTATATCCACCTTGTCGACAGGTGTCCTGCCAAAAAGTGATTGTCTGCCAAAAAACTGATTACCGTCGGCGGGACGGTATCAAATCGTTTTAAAGTGCAACAACTATCCACTACATGTATCCCCGAGCTAATAGTGAAGGTATATCTTCCTAAAATGTGAAGGTTTGGGGAGTTTGTAACTAAATAATTGCAGTAAAAGTCAACCAAAGCCGTTTAAATCAGTCCTCGGTCGTATCCGTGCTGTAAAATGATGAGATTAGGTCGTGAAGCAGGACTCAGGCAATTCTAATGCGATATAATGTGTATTTATATTTATGCTTTCCGTCTACCTGTGTTTCACTATACGACTAATGTCAACGATATATAACAATAAAGGAAATTCTTCAGTCATTTTACTGATTCAGTGGATTTTTCCTGCTCAGTGCTGCAGTATAACCCATCCAGTCCATTTTTACCACTTTAAACACGTCTACGTTTTTTGGGTGGGGTTCTATTCTTCACAGTTCAGATGTGAGACCTGTGTGTGTGTGTGTTGTCTACAGTATGTTTGTGTGAAATTATATGCATATGCAATAGGCACTGAGTAAATTCTGTCCTTTCATAAAGACTTGCAGATTGGTAATGGAGTATAAGAGTGCGGCAAGATTTGCATGATGTGTTTATTTTTTAGTACATTTTATTGCACGTCCTGTGATGTACATATTGCTGATGAGCACATCGCAGTAATGATGCGGTAATGATATATTGTGCAGTCTTATACAGGATCTCGAAGAAACCTCAGTCAACCATGTACAGAATCTCTACTGAGAAACCTCCATCAACCCAACTGCTATGCAGATATGCAAACTACACAGCAGATGCTCTCATTCACGGGGATTTCCTTTTCATAATTACAGGGACCGTCTCCCTGAAGCAACTTAGTGTTAAGGGCCTTTTTTCCATGCCCATTGGCAGTAGTGATCAGACACCAGTCAGCAACTTCTTGCTTTGTAGATGAGAATCCACCAACGTCTGAATGATACGCAATATCCATTCAGTAAAAATCAGTTTACTTACAAATAAACCTAATGGTTACCTGGCTTTAGTCTTCTTGAATATGGACAAAATAGATAATTAAAGATTTGTTTTCTGTTTGCAGTTGGCCTGTAATCACTGTTGGAGTAGTGAAGATGTTTGCCAAAGCGACAAGTAAATTTGTCACTGAGATAGACCCTGATGGCGTTTTGATTCCCGTATCCAGGCGGAATGAAGCAGACAACTTAGAACTCCTATCCCTGGTGGTCAAGCGCAATGGCCACTGGTTCTGGCAGAGTCCGAAATACATGCCCTTAGACTTCACGCTAGATGATGTTCTGGCTGGAGACAAGTCTGTAGATCCAGGTACTGTGCAGATTTTATGCATTTACATTTAAGACGTTTATCAGATGCTCATCTGGCGCAATCATTTCCTAATTACAGGAACAGTCTCTACGTCCCTGTTTTAGACATTTAAATATGGATTTATGTTATTTGTAAGATACTTGTAACAAAGCTCCTGAGTAACTAACTGTGGTTCTGTCCCCAGGCATGATTGAGACTGACTTTCTGAAATATAACAGCACATTAGAAAATAACACCAGGGGGGACGTTGCGGTGGACCTTGGCTCTGGAAATATAAACTTGGAAGGGAAAGGATCGTCCAAGCTAGCGTCCTCTTTTGGGCAGCTCAAGAAACAAGAAATCGATGTTCAGCACCTGCTTAATAATTGTAAAGACAGGTAAGTGGATGAAGAGAAGTCTTTTAGTAAAAAACACGTGTTGTAGAGGTACCGCTGCAGGTGAAGTCTCTGTTTTTGTAATCCCACCTTATTGATGTGCAACTTTTTTTGTGTCAGACCCGAAATCATGAAAACCCGGAGTCTTTGTCTGCTCTCACCCTCTAGAAAATACAGTGGTTCAGCAGTGTTTGTTCAGATTTTTTAAAACACTGCTCTTGTGCAATAACAGCACACTGTGGAAAGGCCATGTCTTAGGTTCTTCTAAAACAAGTTTCGATTCACTCTGAAAGCATCTTGGAGTATAAGAGGGAGATCCTTGCACATGAATTAAATCATCTGTCCTGCACTACACATTGTTTGTAGTTTTTAATGAAGGCTGTACCTTGATTGGTTGAAACTTAAATACAGCTGAGTTGACCTTTACACATGACAATCAGTAGGACATTTGAGTTGCCTGACAAGTGCTGACCCAATACTGCAACTGAACACTAACCACTTGACCACAGCTTTCTGATTAGAGATGAAACCAGGTTTAATGCTTTACAGCTGTTACACCAATAACCTCATATCTAGGTGGTCAAAATGTCAGCTCTCGACTTTAACCACTGCTGTAATGTGATATCTGCATGTACATTTTTTAAAAATCATATTGACACATTACCTGGGATGAACATCGTTTTTAACACTGGGACCATGAACACTCTGTTTCAGTTACTTCATCTTGGATGGTTAGTTGGATTGAGGATTCTTTAGAACAGAGGCTCAAATTTTAAAAAGATTTGCTGACCCTATTCATTCATTATCGGGGTCGCGGGGACCAGAGCCTATCCCGGGAACTATGGGCGCAAGGCGGGGTTCAACCCTGGACAGGCGCCAACACACCGCACGACACTTGCTGAATTTAAGCCTATTGTGATGGCAGCTCAAGGCCCTCAGACAAGAGCGACACCTAATCTTGACCTTTCAGTTTTATCATGTTCTTGGCCTTCATTTCTTCACCTCAAGGACAGTCTAATGTAATTTTGCTTTTTTTCCACTATACCCATGACCTGTTGGTCTCTAAGCAGGTTTCATACCACCTGCTACCACTACCATCATAAATGTGAATATTTATACATATTTTTGATGTTAATGTCTACACTATAAATCCTTGATAAACTCAAATATTTTATTTAAAACCATGTTTTGCACCTAAAGTCTCTAAAGAGACGCCTGTCTGTGTAGATCATTTCCAGGCTTAATCTTTACAAGGGTATTTTATTCAGATTGCTGGTTAGATTTTGAGCACTAACGGTATTTATAACTGTTATGTATGAACAAAAAGGGGACTTGAAAGTAGTGTACACCACTTTCTACGCAAGAGTTGAGGTTTCCACAAACAAACAAACTTGATGGAATGTGCGTATTTGAATGCGTCCTCTGGCCCATGTGTACAAACGTTTTGGAGAAAATCCCACCCAGATGGTGATGCTGAATTGAAACCATGTCTGAGGAAAAAATGTGAGTGAGATCATTATGTAATGATTCCTTGTGTTAGTGAGTCATAACCCATACATTCAGATTCACTTCAAAATCTTCATTTAGTTACCCTCTAGTAGTTCCCCTTTAGGACATCATACACAGCACTGCAAAGGGACTGTTAGGTGATCTTGCTTACTGATAGCTGCATTAAAGCACTGCGTTTCTCACTTGACCAGTTTGTCGACTGTGGTGGTGTTTTGTTGTTTTTTATCTCCTTCACGGTTCATGATGCCAGAACTATGTGTGTGTGTGTGCGCGTCAGAGTTGTGAGGAACAGAAAGTACTGTTGGCTCGGGAAGGCCCCCCAACACTTCCTAGTTCATTGGTCTGGTTTAATCCGAACAATACAGTGGACACTGATTTATCACCACACTGACGGTCCCTGATACACCCTAGTGTGTCATGTTGGACTCTTATGGTTATTATCGGACTGTAGTATATGAGACAAGCTATAATCCAGAAAGCAGAAAGAGCTCCAGAGGTACTACAGTGTGAACAGAAAACAATTTGAGCTGAAATGTAACTCACAATGTGAAGGCAAAAACAACCGAGTCCCTTCTCTGTTGGTCTATTTTTCTGTTGATCCAATTTTGGAACACTTTTAGAGCCTCCGTAAAGAGGAATGTGTGTGATAACTCCCTAATATATGGAGCTTGAGCCTATGTGTCGTTTTCTGCGCAGAACCATAGACCTGCAGCACTCTCTGGTGCAGCAGATTCAGGAGAAGAGGCGGGAGGTGCTGACGCTGGTGAAGGAGCGCATCATCACCACGCAGCCCTGCACTATTACAGAAGTGGTACAGGAGGGAGGAAGCTGTGGTGCCTTTCTGGGACTTCCACTCACCAAAAAAATCAAGGTCAGTGATGGGAATAAACGACCACAGGATAGTTCACCTCAACTCAAATATGATGATTACAGAAGCTACATCAGTATTGATTCTGTCAGGAGGTATTTAAACATGGATTAAAAACAATTATAGGCAACAAATAACACTAATGTAATAATATTCTGTATGAATGGTAAAAATATGCAAAATAAAATTAATGTAAAAACCTTTATATCAAATGATGAATGTTCTGTATCAGAGTGAAATATTAATTGCATATCAAAACATTTCTGGTGTGTGATAAAATCTTCTGCATACAGCATATCTGATGTATGAGGAAATTAAAAGTATCCCCCTAATCTAAAAATATGAGAAATGAAATGAATTCATCAAAAAATCTTAAAATGCATAAGAAATATGAATTGAAATTCTTAGAGGTCTTATTTTTCTCATTTTAGCAGAATAACCATCTTTTACAATAAAGTACAGGAGTTAACGCATCTGGAGATGTAAGGGGAATGGGGAAATTGGAAATATTTAACAGCCTATATTGGAATATAAAATTGATCACATTTGGTAAATATGTACAAGTTTGCGTTGACTGTTTATGAAGGGCTGTGGCTTTCTTTAGTTTTCTATGTTGTTGACAGACTTCACACCACAGGACTGACCTAGAAAAGTATTAGTGTTTGACAGACTGCTCGGTTTATAAGAGAGTAATTACAGCATGCTGAAATGTTTATGGTCCTGAGGGAGTGACAGAGCCGTGGTACAAGTGCAATGCCGTGGTTGAGACTGTAGATGTCGACTATAAATAACTGTATAATGTTTTTATATGTGTGGAGAAATCACTCATCATCTGAACCGCTTAATCCCTGTTGAGGTCGTGGGGGCCGGAGTCTGTCGTGGGATTATGCCACAAGGCAGGGCATCAACACACCCACCCATTCTTATGAGCCCAATTAAGAGTCACCTATCAACCTATAGCGCATGCTTTTGGACTGTAGGAGGAAACCAAAGCACCCGGAGAAAAACCACACTAACACTGAGAGAGCATGCGAAGTCCCTGTCGAGGATTAAGTGTAGTCCAAGACTAGTTTTGAGTCTGAATGATAAATCTCCATAAAATGGTAAATCTCCATCGGTACTGCAGTTTAGTCCAAGACTAGAAGAAACCAAGTTTCAATTAAGTTTTGAACTCGCTCTTCAGCTACAGTTGGCTAACCACAGTTTTAATCATAAAATCTTCTCAGAAAATGGAGATTTCTAGAAGAGATTTATTATTTGAGTTTGTTTAAATTATGTAATGTTTTCATATTTAAAAATGTACTGAACATTGTCTATGAGTCAATGCAATCACAAGTATGATCTCAAGACTTTAGAGAAGTTACTATGAAAAGAATTTCTTATCTCTGCCATCTAGTTTTACAGTAACTCAAAAACAGCTAAAAGTTTTTAAAACAGGAGAATTTTTGCTGACATGCTTTAAGGAAACATAGTCTGTCATAAGTTCCAGTTTCAACAGGAAATCCAAATTCACATAAGCTCAGGGGTACAAAAGTGCGTCTGTAGACTGGGTAGCGATAAATAAACACCATGACTCTACAAATATCACAAATCAATTTTTCTACAATCAGATTCTAATCTAAGCGCCACAGAAGGAGAGAAATTAACAGTGAACATAATCATTACTCATGACTGACTGCCCAAAAACTAACTCACAGGTCAGTAAAGGTTATTTTTGGGGAACTGAGACAATAGTAAGTACAACTGACATTGTCGTATCAACATGTACAAATTAGAGCGAACAATGAACCAGCTTTACTGCCGTGTGACTACAGATACATAACAAATTGAGTGTGTGCACATTTACAGATCGGCCCAATGCCACCGATACCTGATCCAGCTATTGGAGTCGTTATCAGACCAATATTTCATCCACATATCGGATCAATGTTTTAAATGTTTTTAAATCTATTTTTTTTGCCGCAGGTGACGTTGAAGAATGGCAGCCATCAGTGTGACAGGAACATTTCTGTAGAGATTCCTGCTAAGACAGCTCTGGCTTACTGTCTGATTGAGCTGAACGTGAAGAGCAACGGGGATTTCGGTAAGACTCTATTGCTCTTCAGATATTTGTAGTGGAACACTCTGCCCAGTGCTTGTTGACAGTGGGTCTGTTGTAACGGTCATGTAGCTCAGAAATGAGAGCCAGCCTCATAATATATTTATACATACATATTCATTTAAGCTGTTTTGACCATTTAGCAGAAGCTCTTATCCAGATCAGATGGAATGTGTGAATGAACAGGAAAAGAAGTCAAAGTCAAAGTAAACTTTGTCACCTCTGCTATATACTGTACAGATACATAGAGAGACGAGACGTGGTGGCTCCAGCTTCCACAGCGCAACAAGAAACAGGAAACAAAGAACAAATAGTACATATAAAACAAACAATATATAAATAGAATACAAAATATGCATTTTAAACTAGAAATGGAGTATTAAATATAAAATATAAACTTCAAACTAGAGCTAGAAATAGAAGTAGAAAGAGAGACAATTAGGATGCAGTATTAACCTACAAAAGTGGAAATTGACTTTTACACTGAATGTGCATGAGGTTAGTAACAGTTTCAATATGACAAATTCTATATCCAGTCTATTAATAAAACTGTATCTCTTAAGAAGGTTGTTATTCTTAATGATAATTCACAATGCTTTGGCCTGAGGCACTTAAGAATGGGCCAATAAAACCCTGGGCCATACAGCTCTTACTTTACTCATGTCAGTATCAGATGTGTGTCCTTTGTGATTGTATAAGTTAGTATTAATCTATAATATATGTCATGTCCAGTCATATGATTCAACATTTATTATGTGATTGCAGTGTGCAGTCACATATTGTTTCAGATTTTTATTCCACACACTTTTTCTGACTGCTGCACTTCCTACAGTTTTGTTGCTAGAAGCTTTGTTCCAACTCTAAAACGTGCTGCCTACTGCGGTGTGAGCTGCCTACTGCGAATGAGTGCCGCTTGTATACGTGTTTTTGATACATACACTCATTCGCGAGTTCTGTCCATTTTTCCATTCATTTTTCCCCCCATAGACTTGCACTACAGTGATTTGGATTAAATTTCAAGGTATTACAATATAGCGTAAAAATATTGCGTTATTGTAGCTCTAGTTTAGGGGTTATTTGTTATTTATTTATTATACTGTCCAGTCCCGCAGTGGTTAGCGTTGTCACCTCACAGCAAGAAGGTCCTGGGTTTGATCCCGGGGTCAGCTGTGGGGGCTTTCTGTGTGGAGTTCGCATGCTCTCCCTGTATTCACAGGGGTTTCCTCCCACAGTACAAAAGCACGTGCTGTAGGTTGATTGGTGACTCTAAATTGGCCCCATAAGTGTGTGTGGCTGCGCAATCCAAGACGTCATTTAAACTTCAGCTATTTTCCAATGTTCAGTGTTTAAACAGTACAAACTGAGAAGCAGAGCTAATGTGATCGAGGATGTAGGTATGAGTCATGCTGCACTGTATAAATTACCAGATGTTACAGACCATATTAAGGGGAAAAAAGCCTTTCTTTAGACATGATGATGGATGTTATGGATTATATGTATATATTTTTCCAGAAACACAAAACATAAACAGAAACATTTATGATAACTGGTCAAGATAACTATGCAAAGGCAGCAAGACTGAAAGTTACAGCTTCCATTATTCTGTTTCTTTTTAATAGTCATCATATTGTGTGTTTTCATATCTGACAATAATATACACTCTCCAATTTATTAGGCATCCTGTGAATTTTGGCCTGTAGAGCAGGGGTTTTGAGCTGGTGGTCCACGGCGGCAGTGCAGGTGGTCGGTGACATGCAATCTAGTTCCACTACTGACGTCACTTTTCAGAAATGTTATTTCTTTTTCAAAAAAATCCAGATGTTTTGGCATCTTTATGAATCAGGATTAAAAATATTAGAAAAATTAACACACGGCGACACAGTGGGCCACAGACTACCGCTTAGTCTGAATGGTGGTCCCTGATACAGAACCAGCTGAAAACTGCAATGTGAAAGTAATATGCCCTGCTTTGGACTGTTCCCAGATCTGTGCTTACTGCCGGGCAGCAGCGGAGGCTTTAAGGTAGATGTGGCAGTTCGGTCGATTGCAAAGTTTCACTGCAGTGGTCCACCTGAGACTCCCAACGAACAGCTAAAAAGAGGTAACAATGGGTTTAAAGAGAAAACGCAGTTGAAGAGTTCAAACGTTTACATTTGCAGCCCCAGATCTATGAGTTGCTGTGATTTTATGATGGTCGTGATTTTGTCACAACTTGTTTACAAAAGTGAGTTGAATCACAGTCGGCGTAGTTATAAACAAAACTTTTCATTTCAGGATTCTTCTGACAGACCTCGAGGATTTCAGTTGTTAGGTCTGAACAAAAGTCAGTGTGGTGCTCTTTGGTCAGTGACTGAGCAATCACATGAGGGCCGGTCAAGTTTTCACAAAGCACAAGTGACAAACATTTATGGCTTTTATCAGATGCTCTTATCCAGAGTGAATTCCATGTCTTATTTATAGGGACAGTCTTTCTGGGGTTACATGAGGTTAAGGGTCTTGCTCAGGGGCTCAAATGTGGTACCTTTTTGTCTGTAAGTGAGAATGCCCTCACTAGACCGTCCTCCATCTTCCCTTATGTGTACTTTGCTATAACGGTTCAGTGCATCAGTAGGACCTTAGACCAACCTAAACTAGATAAACAAACGAGTCTAATCAAATGACCAGGGCTTTAAATCTAGTGGGTAGTGTAACGGTCAGGGAGTTGGCCTCATGATGGAAGTGTACCCAGTTTAAGTCCTGGACAGGTAAAGCGATCACTTAGGTACTTACAAGCAAAGCACTGCTCTCCGGGTGCTACCAAAAAAGCTGCCCACTGCACCTTAACGGATGGGTCAGATGCAGAGGTCACATTTTGCTGTGGGGCACAGTGTGCTATGGTGTGTTCTAGGGCTGGGCGATGTGGCATAAAAAATATCACGATTTTTAAGCTATATCACGATACATGATATATATCTCAATATATTTCTCTAAATCACTTTATAAATGATAAATTCGGCCGTATATTGCATGAAATGACACCAATATAATGAATTTAGCCAAAGAATTAACATAGTAAATGCTTTTATTTTAAACCAAAGTATAATATAGCAAACTTTATCCTTTATATTGGGAACAGACAAGTGGGCAAGGGGAGCCCTTGTTTGCGTGCTTATTAAACGTGTAAGACCTAACTATTAAATTATTATTATAAGGTCTACTTTGCACGCGAGGACATTTAACACATCGAGAGGAAAAAAAGACATTCGAGAGAGGAAAAATACAGTTTGCGTGCAATATTATCACAACCGCACAGTCGATTCTTAATTTTGTGCTCTCGAGTTTCACGTTTGCGCTCGCGACTTTAAAATTTACGCCCGGGAAATTTTTGCGGTAAGCCGTTTTGCGCGCTCTAGTTTTGGCATTGACGTGACGCCATGCGGAGCGAGCAGAGAAGCGAAACACGAAAGCGGTACAAAACGTGCATGCTCTAAGAGAGTTTTCTGGATGGGCGGGGGAGCGAGCTGTCTGCTTTGACGGGGCAGAAAAGCAAAACTGGAAAGCCAAGTACATGCTGTCTGTTTAACAATAACGTTAGGATTTATACTCGATGGTCACGATATAGTCATTTACTACATCGCACGTGGAACAAGCCGAGACACATCGAGTAAATTCTATATATCGCCCACCTAGTGTGTTCACAATGACAAAAAATCTTTCACTTTCTCTTTCAAATGCTACTGTTGCCTACTGTAGTGCAGCTGCAGTGTGCCCTCTGGTGGACTAACTATGTAACACCATTTTGACATTCATCCGCCCTCATTGTCACAGATTCTGATCTATGGGGATTTAGCTGTTATAACCTGTCTACCTGGAGCAATTTGGGGTTGACAGTCTTGCTTAAAGGCTCAGTGGTGGTAGCGCTGGAGGTAGGATCAGACAGGATGGCACCAACAGCCCCTTGTTCCATTCTGGTTCTTAATGGTTTAGAGCAGCGTTTCCCAATCCCAGTCCTCGCGGCACATATTGGGTATTTCCTGCACGCTGGTCCTACGTCGCTAATTTGCTAACTCTAGCATTAGCTGTGCTGTGGGTCGGGAATGTCGAGTCTGGGCAGAGCGGTGGATGTCAAACTCAGGCCCAATTATATTTGGCCCGCGAGATAATACCAAATATCCAGAAGAGCTGGCCCGCCGGTAGACAGCGCATGCACCGCTATTACTACAAATCCCAGAAAGCTCTGCTGGCGCGTTAGCACGTCAATCATGACCCACAAGCGCCCCCTCCTCTGTTGACATTCAAGCAACCTCATGCTGCCAGTCGCATCGAGCCATTGAAGCTTAACTCAGAAGGCTACAAATAGAAAAAGAGGCATAAGATTTTTTTCTTTTAAGTATATACACTACTGTGCAAAAATTTTAGGCAGGTGTGAAAAAATGCTGTAAACAAAGAATGCTTTCAGAAATATAAATAATGATTGTTTATTTTTATCAATTTACAAAATGCAAAGTGAGCGAACAAAAGAAAAATCTAAATCAAATCAATATTTGGTGTTACTACCTTTTGCCTTCAAAGCAGCATCAATTCTTATAGGTACACTTGCACAAAGGCAGGGATTTTGTTGGATTATAGTATTATATTTATAGGATTATATTATTTTGTAGTCATTATATTATTCTGTAGGATTATAGGATTATAGATCTGTGGTTAGTTCTCCAAGATGTTTGGAACAACCTACCAGCTGAGTTCCTTCAAAAACTGTGTGCAAGTGAACCTAGAAGAATTGATGCTGTTTTGAAGGCAAAGGCTGGTCACACCAAATATTGATTTGATTTAGATTTCTCTTTTGTTCATTCACTGTTCACATTTTGTTGATTGATGAAAATAAATGATTAACACTTCCATTTTTGAAAGCATTCTTTGTTTACAGCATTTTTTCACACCTGCCTAAAACTTTTGCACAGTACTGTAGTAAGCCAAATTAAATCAAAACACAATGTGAACTCTGTGTGGGCCACGCGTTGTGGGATGGTGGTGGTGTAGTGGTAAGATATCTGGCATTTTTCTCTATCCTACATTCAGAACTACCACCATTTGAGCCCCTGAATAAGACCCTTAACCCCCAACTTAAACCTGGCATTGGACTCCAAAAATCCAATTCTGAGCAGGTTCCTATATGCAGTGGTCTGGGTGACTGAAAGCTGATGTTACTGACAATAAGATTACAAGGTCGAACCCCAGGAGAGTCTAGTCTTGAGCAAGGACAGTATCCGCAAGTTGTTCCAGGGAGAGTTGTTACCTGAAATTAGTAGGGTTGTTGAACTTAACTGCATAATCGATGCATTGCGATGCAGACTTGGACGATTCTGCATTGATGCAATGACAAAGTGTAATCGATTATAATGGAGGTTTTCAACTGACTGTCCACTGCCCTCTAGTGGTCTGCGGCTGCACTGCAGGTGGTTCGTGACATGACGTCCAGTATCACTACTGAAATCACTTTTAAAAAATCATTCTTTTTTCATTTTTCAAACATTTCCTAATGATTCGGGCATATTTATGAATAATTTATAATATATATATATACACAGTATTTAGAATTAATACTAATTTAATGCAAATATCTACAAAAAGTGATATAAAATATGATGAAAAAATATACTCTGTCCTTCACCACCTCTCTGCTTAGTGAGTAGTGGTCTCTGGGACAGAAGCAGTTGAAAACCCCTTAATTATATCATGACATTGCTTGGTGATTTTCTGGCTGGGTCATTAAAATTCTAGTTAAAAAGAATATCCCGTTAGCAACTATGACTGCCCAATCTGCGTGCAATGTGACGTAATGTAGAAAAATTGATGGCATGCTTTGTTATATTGCATTGAATCGTTGACCATTATAATCGTAATTCAATCGAATCGCGAGACCAGTGAAGACACTAGTAAGACACTAAGAGTGTGTGATAAATGCTCAAAGGTCATTTTTAAGAGCCAAGCTCACGGTCTCTCAAATCTCTATCTAAACTCAAACGATACAGCAAAAAAGCGGTAATGTCCCACCTTCTCTCAGACAGATTGATCAGACGAGCTCTAATATTCAGATACTGCCCGGCTTTAGATGATGTGTGTTCCCCGTGTTCTCAGAGCTGGACGCGCTGCAGGTCCACTTTGAGCTGCTGTCGGAACTTCCAGACGACACACGCTCATCTCTCTTCCAGCAGCTCACGCTGCTCCTGAAGGACAAGGAAGCCATCAGCGTACTGCACCAAGCGGTAAGAACGAGCTGAAGAACTGTTGTTAACCTTTTCAGATGGGACTCTGTTGATCCAGTATTTTACTGATGAAAGGAAGAGGTGTTACCGTGGCTATGTGTATTTTTGTTCTGGTCATTATTATTTTTCTTCTTCCCAGTCATAGATCGCTCATGGCTTAAAATTTTAAGTCCTCCTGCAATCCTCCCCAAAATTGTACTTCCCTATTTTGGCCACCTAAGAGTGCTGTCCTTCAGTTTTATCCTTCAACTTCTTCACCGTTTTGTCTTGACACGTATTAATGGCTTAGTTTCAGCTCACTGAGGAGACGTTGGCTATTGTTGTCTTGCCAATAGCCCAATTGCAACCCTCATTTGGGGCAGTCCGCAAGCACTGCTCCTTGGGTGCTACCCTTGTTAGCTGCCCACTGCTCCTTCTGGGTCGGTTAAATGCAGAGTGCATTTTAAATTTATTAATTTTTTTACTGGGTGCAATAACTGTGGTGTGTGTGTTGTTGCTGCTGCTCAGCCCAAACACTATGAGTTACTCTCCAAATACAAGAGGTCTAGACAGAACAGGGTGGGGGAATTACATAAAGTTTTGTAGTTTAGTAAATTTGAAAAATATGTTGTGCAGTAATAATTCAGTATTATCTAAAGTAGCGTTCTACTCAGACACTTCATCCCATGCCTGTGTTTTTTTGTAACAGTCTACCGAAAGCGAAAAGGTGCGGCTCATTGCAAGGCCAGGGGTGCCCTGCGATCATAAATCATCAACCCCATTCATTGTCATTTTACTGCTAGTAGATCTTGGGTGTGAGCGCGGGATTATATTTCAGTTTAACAAGAATTCAACAGCTCATAGTTTAACAACTATAATTTGCAAAAACGTTTATTAACATCCTTTATCATTCCTCCGTTTTAATCTTTTTCATGCTTTTATCCTTTTCTACGTTTTTACCACACATAAATTAGTAACTACATAGTTTTTTCCTCATGCTCCAAAAATGACTTTCATCTAAACCTGGGTTCACCCTAACTCTCTCTGTGTGATTTCACATATACACATTATAAATGCCTTTCTTACACTGAGAGATAAACCCAGAAAGCGAAGTGACGTCCTTACATCCTCAAAAAAAGTTGTGAAAGTGAGTGATTAGTTGTCATTGTGAACACAGCACAGCACCCAGTGCACGTCAACGAAATGTGACCTCTGCATTTTAGCCGTCCGTGAAGGAGCAGTGGGCAGCTAACAAAGCGGCCGGGGAGCAGTGCTTGGAGGCAGTACCTTGCTCATGAGTACCTGAAATTGAGCAGCTTTACGGCCCTGGATTCAAAACTGCGATCTTCTGATCACGAGGCGAACACCCTACCGTTACGCCACCAACTGCCCCAAGTTCCTCATCTCGACATGTATACATTTATAATAGACGTCTGCTGAATGTCCTCAGGAAGAACTAACACAGAACATCATCGAGCCATCTAAGCTGTTCAACGCCAGCCTTGATAATTATTTTTCAAATGAAGAGATTTTGTACGTGCCTCTTGCATGTTGACATTTTCTCCTACTCTCAGCTAGAGGATTTGTGCAGCGGTAAGGAGCCCGAACAGGACGCCCTGTCCCAAAAGCTTGGTGAAAGAGCGGTAGTAGAAACTGCTCCAGGGGAGCGAAAAGGAGGATGAAGGCGTTCCTGATAAACAGCCCCAGTCTTCCCCGATCATCGCTGCTCACGTGCTTTGCAGTGCTTTAGAAGGTGAGTCAGTGACATTCACACGATTCTGAATGTATGGACAAACCCTGTTTAGACTGCAGTCTCGCTCTACCATCTTAAATAAAAGCAGTGTCTGACTTTGAGACAGCCTTTTAAATGGTTTTCTCAGCAAGCTGTACAGCTGGGACATGAAAATGAATCAGAACCCGTAAGTGACGTAATCTTGCCAGTGTTGATTATTTAGAATATTTTAAAAATCTTATTGATACTAGAAATGGCACTGAACCACTACGTGGATCAGATATCGGTCCGATAATGAATCAAACCCAGCTGGATCGGCGAATTATCGGTGGCATTGTGCCGATCTAAGGAGCCGATCTGTAAATGTGTGCACGCCTAATTGGTTCTGCGTGGGAAATGGGACATTCACAATATTCCTACATATTGATATGACAGTGAGCAGAACAAGCAACACAACACACTACAAGCCCAAAAGCACATCACACCATTCTACTGTTTAATTTTCATATAACACCAGCTCTCACTCACCAATCTCTGTGTTCCTGATGCTTTTAAGCATACAGGGGTGGGGCGTCACTAAAAGTACACAACTGTTTAAAGGAATCATGTTTGAGATGTTATTTTAATAATAAATCATTTAGCATATACATATGGCTGTGTAATTATTACATTGTTTTAGTTAAGATATTTTTAAGAACCGAATATATAGGATTTGCTTATCGTATCCAGCAGATATCAAATTTACAATATTGGTATCATTTTTATAAAATATCTCAGATAATGCCGTGTCTAACAAAATAGTCTTTAAAAATAAATTCTGTTAATATTTCCACAAGTGTTTCATTTTTAAAATGACAAATATTAGCATTCTTTTTATTATTAAAAATATTCATAACTTTAATAAAAGCATCTTTTACATTACAAACCGCATCGAGTGAAGGCAAACACCAAAATAATTACACTTTATACGTGTCGTGATGTATGGTTGATTGTGGAAGAATTTGATTTGAAGTCATATCGTTCAGCCGTAACAAGCTGTCATAAGAAATCACATAATACCAGCGCCTCGGTGCTCTGTCTCCTGTAGAGTTAGCAGCTCAGACCTGTCTGCGCTCCAGTCCTGCTGCAGTTCCTCCATCATACACGCCCTGCGCTTGCTGGTGAGTGCTGGCTCTTTTACGCTCAGTGCTATGTTTCTGTAGCTTGTGAGAGTTTTTTTTGCTCAGTTAAAAATAACTCAAATGTGTGGAATTCTATGCATTTTTTTATAATGGTATGAAATAGTACAAATGGATGTGCTGCACAGTGGTTAGCGCTGCCGCCTCACAGTGAGAAGGTCCTGGATTTGAGCCCGGCTTGGCGTGGGGCCTTTCTGTGTGGAGTTTGTCTGGGTGCTCCGGTTTCCTCCCACAGTCGAAAAGCATGCACTATAGGTTAACTGGCAACACCGTAAGGTGTGTGTGTGTGATTGTGTGAGTGTGTGTGTCCTGCGGTGTGTTGACGCCTGCCCTGGGTTGGTCCCCACCTTACACCCGTAAATTCCCAGGATAGGATCCGGTCCAATTTAAAAAATGTAATTGAATCAAATCACAATTCTTTCTCAATTCAAAATCAACTCATGCATTCCAAACAATCCATTCTTTTTACCTAATGTAATGGCACCTAATTCTTGTTCCCCGACACAGCGCAGCTCAACAATCCTATAGATGGCACAATGTAGAAATCTGAGCGTGAAGGAAATGCAGTCAGTGTCGATATGCATTACATTCAGTAAACTACATTCAGGGTATCTGCACATTTTTGATATGCAAATTCAATGACTTTAAAGACCTTTTCAAGACCTCCCAGAAAAAATTAAGACTAGAAGAAAAAAAAAAATACACACTAGCTGAATGGGAAAGTTGTTGTCCGACTGTGACCAAAAGCCGCTTGTCTTCTCTCTGATGTGTGAGCTGATGGCTTTAGAGCCCATTGTTGCCACAAAGATCATATCGCGCTTCGTAGACATCGTCGTCTTTTTCAACCATCTCTTATTGAATGTACGTTTACCCATTATACTCGTGGTTTTAGGGAAACCAGTCTCCCTGCTACACACATGCAACCTGCTCTCTTCTATTTCTATGGCATGCATATAGGCCAATGGGGTACACACTGGCCCCTGTGCTGTAGCCAGTGACGTGCGCTGGTTAAAAATAAATTAATTAATTAATTTATAATATATTTTTTAAAAGCTAACCCGGGGAACATATATCATTTCACCTAGAGTTAATTCAATTAACCCTTTTAAAATTCAGACTTTTCAATACTTCAAGGCCAGCAAAAGCATAAAGAAATGTAAGACTTTTAATACTTTTCAGGATCGCAGGGACCCTGTGCATTTGATTCAGTGTGATTTTTGTTGATCTACAAATAGGATTCGTCTATGTATTGAATGCGTGAATAAACATGAATTGGCAGATGGAATTTTGAATAGAGATGGTGAGATTTTTGATGATGCTGCAACCTAATAATGACATTGCATGGTGATTTTCTGGCTACATCATAAATGGAGTTAAATAGAACACCCCGGTAGTATCTATGGCTGTCGAGCTGCGTGCAGTGTGATGTAAGAAGATATGAATGGGCTGCATCGAGATATTGCGTGCGTCGAATTGTTGACATGAGAATCGTGTCAGATTGGATTATGAGACCAGTGAAGGTTCACACCCCTGGTAAATAGGCAGTATTTTCCAAACCAATTTTACTCATTCACCCAGAAGTTTTTTGATGACCGGCGTAGTTGACCCATTCCGTGATCAGCGTATAACCTCATTAGTATTTGGGGAGTTTGGTGACTTTGTGTTGTTTTACAGGTAGAAAACGTGGCAGAAGACAGCAGCCGGGTCGCTTCAGAGGATGGCACACTGGCCACACTGGGCTTGACCATGCGTGCGGCACAGTGAAGCAGCCTTCTCCTCCTCAACATTACCCTGTGTAAAGGGATGACTTGATCTGCGCAGCGGTCAGCACTCAGCAGGGTCACCTCGCTCTCATCCTGAGCATCGCCATCTGTGGTCTGGCCTCTTTAGCGCCCCCTGCCTGAAGGGCATGCTGCAGTAACATTACCATCGAGCCGGAATTCTTGTCATGGTGCGTTTGGGTTTTAAGTACTTTTTAAAGAAATTTTTCAAGTTGAATCAAATGTTAAGAAAACAGGGTCCTTACATAACTGTGACGTCAATTTTTAATGTTCAACTATTTTTTAAGGCTAACATTTTATAATGTTTTATATAAAAGTCATAACGCTAAAATAACTTGTCTTTAATTGTGTTTTTTCTGTGATGTGTTGATAAACCTAGGGACTTTTTACTATATAAATAGCATTTTATTCACTGGATTTGTTAGAATTCTGAATTATTTTCTGTTTTTAATTGGAAATTACCAGTTCAAATTAGGGATGCACCAACTTTTCCACTTCCGATACTTTGGACATCAGCCGATCGATCCCAAGTGCCGATCTGATGCAGGTTTTTAGTGTCGTTGTGTATTTTTCTGTGGTGGAGACTGAGATTATTCTGTTCTGCTTAGGAGATATTTGCTTTTACCTGTATTACTAAAAAGAATATAATAACTACACCCTCATAAGTAAATGCTAAATTATGTATTATTAAAATAACATCTCAAAAATTATTCCTTTAAACACACTTCTGTAAATTTTGCGAAGTTCCCTAATCCTGTAGAGCTAAAACCATCAGGAACACAGAGATTGTGAGAGTAAACAGTAGAATCACATGATTTGCTTTTGGGGTTGTAGTGTGTTGCGTTGCTTTTTGTCATATCAATATGTAGGGATTAGTGTGAATATCAAACAACAAACCAGCTTTAGCATGACACTTGATACCTGCTTGGTGTGCGTGTGTGTAGAAAACAGCATAAGCATAAACTTATAGAAAAAGCTACAATTGAATTGGACAGGGGTGCGTTTCCCAAAAGCATAGTTGCTAACTACGGTAGCAACGCTGTTAGCTACTAATAATAAGTGAAAGCACTTGAGGAAACGCCTTACCCGATGGGGCTCCATAAATCAGCCCAATGCCGCGATTCACGATCCAGCCTATTTGACTTCGTTATCAGACTGACATCTGATCCACGTGTCGTAGGCGGTGCATCCCTAGTTTAAAATTTTGATGTGGTAACAAACCAAGTCATTTGTAAACCGATGTTCAACTTGTTTTGTAAAGTCATGAGAGAGATGTAAAATCATGTGACTACTCCTACAGTTGACTGTATTTGAAACAACAAACCACACAAATAGAAATTTATCTAAAAATCAAATAAATTTAATGACCAGTTATTTGAAATGTCAAAATACGAATCTTATTATTGTAAAATATATATGTAGAACATGTATAGAACAGATAAAAACCCATCACAAAGGAACTGAATGTTAGGACTCTCCCAGCCAGGCTTCGGTTAACCTCCTGGGTGACCTGCGTCTAAACCCACTGCAGCGCCGCTGTTTAGTGTATTTCCTGCCTCGACCAACCTCAGCTCTCTAACTGATAAACAGAAGTGAGTTTAAATCGGTGAATTTAACAGATCATACTAAACAGATCAGTCCTGCAACTGTCTGCTGCATGGGGAACAGAAAAAAACCCAATATAAATAAATAATCCAGATGAACATCTTAGCTACAAGACTCCTGCCTAACTTACCGACCTGCACATGTAAGGACCAGCTTCATTAGTAATATTTAATTCGTCTGGTCTAGAGAATAAAAAATAAACACAGGCATCACTGCAGGCATGGAAGACTTGTGCAAAAGCACTCAATTTAAAACTAGATGCTTAAAAATTACTTACTGAAGCGGCCAGCAGTGGATGAGGTCCTTATTGAGGTTTTGGCGTTTTAATTAAATAGCCCTCACACCTCGTAATGGAGATTCCTGATTTTAACATTAAAAAACCAACCAAGACACAGTGGGAGCAGCAACTTTCCACAGATGATGACAGCAACACGACTTACAAGCTGCTGGACCAAGAGTTCGGCTATGAGGAAGGAAAAACGGTTTGTGGAACGTCAAATACAGCGAAAGGGAGACCTTTTTTTGTAAGCACTCGTAAAAAATATAGTCTAGTACTTTTAGTGATGAGATTTACTACAGTCTTAAGAAAGGATGAGTTGTACCTGTCCTTCAACTCTGACTTCAGTCAGTTTCAACATTTAGCTCTACTGTTCGATGTCATGGGCGGTCAGTGCTACCTACACCAACTTATGCTCCATCTGGTATTACTTTTAGCAACTGCTTACTTTAACCGGAGGGTTTTAGCAATGCTTTTAGCCTGTAACATGCTGAAAGCGTGCAAGGCAACGTGAACCAGTTCCTTATGAGAAAACACCGCATATGTAACTTACAAAAAATGGTCGAGGCAGTTTTTCCGTCAAGGAAGGCGTTCACTGGCTACGTTCGCTCGCTTGTGACACTCATTGAAAGCGGCGCACAACTTTTCATTAACACGATCAAAAGGCAAGACATGATCCGTTATTGTATGTGAAAATATCTGTGGTGTTCCGTGCGCCAAAAACGAAGTAAATGCGTCAAAACTATTTTTCGTGCTGTAAAGACGTGCTGTTTGTGAGCATGTGTGCGTGAGCGACGTTACTCGCTAAAATGCTACAGTTCAGACAAATCATCCCTTTATTATTTGTGACAACTAACCACAACCTGGCGATTCTGCTCTGGTGGCCTTTTGAGATTTTTAGCCTTTATTCCGGAACGCCTGTCCGTCGCTTTATTGAGACTGAGCTCCGAGTAGCGTGCGGGGAATTGTGGCAAATGAAGTTCTCTCCCAGAAAGGGCAAAAGCAGCTCGTTTTATAGGCCAGAATGGACAATGCAAATTGGTTCAAAATGACCCAAAACTTCAGTATTTTCACAATTGATCAGATTTTTTCAATTATACCAATATATAAAATATATTTTTGATTTCTACAGTTATTCTTACCTATTGATTACTCCAAAACTGAAGGAAAAAAAATCCCTCTCCCACTCTGATTTTATCTCAAATATGACTGAGTTCGTGAGGTGGTTCCTTGCGAGACAACACAGTGCATACGTAACTGCAGCAGTTGTGAAAGAACAGTATAAAAGTGTGTTTATTCAGGCAGTCTCGTACCTGCGTTTGCTCTCGTCACTTCCGGTTCAGTCCACACTAGTCGACTGCTGAGCTCAGATAAACGGCTTATGGGAGAGCTCAAGTTCTACAGTCGACTAGTGTGGACTTTGTTGTCAGCACTCTGTGACACCAAACACTAGAGCTAAATGTTGATATTGACTGAAGTTCTCCTTTAAATTCACTGCTGTGAATAAATACTGCCCTCCTCCTCCTCCTCCTCCTCCTCTTTGAAGACATTATCAGCTGCACAAGAAGTGAGGTTCCTGCAAATTGGAAAAGCTGAAGAAGGCGACTTCTACTGGTTCAACGGTGAGAACATTCTATTAAAGTTGGACTTACCTTTTCAACAGGATCAGCGGGTAACATTCCGTTCATCACCCCCTTAAATATAACATTTTATTCCATAAACTGTAAATGCGTTTCGAGGAGATGAGACCAGCACCGGTCTCCGCACTGGTCAAAATCGAGATGCTTCTTCTGCACCTACAAAACTACTTGGCTCACCGTGGAAATACAGTTAAGAGTAGTAGCGTAAGGAATAACTCTGCCTCAGATGTGCTCTGCTGTTAAGAAAAGATTACAAAAAATAATAAATAAATTTTACACTTCCTCCCAGTTTTCTTCACGGTTACATTTATAGCGTTGCTTTTTGTTTTTGCATATATGGGTGGGACCCTCGACCGACAAGAGTCCGCCATGGTCAAGTGACACCAAGCGATGATGATGGCGGCGATGATGATGATGATGATGATGATGATGATAAAGAAGGACAGTGGAATCTATGGTCATGAGGCGTTCAGTAAACCCAGTTCTGGGGACCCACTGCGGCTCGGAGCACAGCTTCTCCACAGCCGCCTGCAGTTTCTCAAAGGCCTTGTCCAGGTTATCGTTGACTATCGTCAGGTCGAAGTAGTGGCTGTACGCACGCCGGATTCGGGCACTTTCGTCCACCGTCTTCTTTAGTCTGTTTCCTCGTGGGACAGAAGTCAAAGAGTGTTTCTTCCTCTTTCTCGTTTATTTGTGGTGCTGCATTGTCATGCACATGAATTATAAACTTGACTAGGTCACATTGCACTTCGCCGCTTTAACTCCAGGGATGAGTCATCAAATTTCTGCATATTGCAAATCACAGATTCAAAGGACAATATATACAGTATGTGTATGGTTATGTAATATACAATTTATGTATATATACTGTATATTAGGAGGGCATTAACGACTTCAAATTTTCAGATCTTGACTTGTATCGTCCAATAAAGTCAAAAGTCGAATTAAACCAAGCTTCCATTCTAGAAAAATTGCCTCGACCATTTTTGTAATAGAATTATTCAAGTTATTGGAACATTCGTTTCAGCTGTACTTTACCGCAGTGCATAACTTCCCATGCAGAACCAATTGAGTGTGCACACATTCACAGATCGACTCCAAAGAACGGCCCAATGCCACTGATACCCCATCCAACCGTTTGAGCGAGTTATCGGACCGATACCGATCCACATATGAGATCGGCTACATCTCTAATATATATATATGTATATACACATATACATATATACAGTACTGTGCAAAAGTTTTAGGCAGGTGTGAAAAAATGCTGTAAACAAAGAATGCTTTCAAAAATGGAAGTGTTAATCATTTATTTTCATCAATCAACAAAATGCAGTGAATGAACAAAAGAGAAATCTAAATCAAATCAATATTTGGTGTGACCACCCTTTGCCTTCAAAACAGCATCAGTTCTTCTAGGTACACTTGCACACAGTTTTTGAAGGAACTCGGTTGGTAGGTTGTTCCAAACATCTTGGAGAACTAACCACAGATCTATAATCCTATAATCCTACAAAATAATATAATGACTATAATCCTACAAAATCCCTGACTTTGTGCAAGTGTACCTATAAGAATTGATGCTGGTTTGAAGGCAAAAGGTAGTAACACCAAATATTGATTTGATTTAGATTTTTCTTTTGTTCGCTCACTTTGCATTTTGTAAATTGATAAAAATAAACAATCATTATTTATATTTCTGAAAGCATTCTTTGTTTACAGCATTTTTTCACACCTGCCTAAAACTTTTGCACAGCACTGTTTATATAACATATACACACACTTACTTGCATTTTCACTGTTGAATTTAGGATGTGATGCATATTTATGTTAAAATATTTTTTAAAATCTATTTTTAAGAATTCCCATTGGAGGAAATTGCCATAAAATAAAATAAAACAAATCATTTACATTATTTTTTCACAGCTACAGGAAGCCACGCACTGAGCTGCAGCTGAGACTACAGACTAGACTATACTGTATGCTGATTTAACAGTTACTTTGAATCGTGCCATATCACAAAAAGCAACTAAAATAGCATTTTTCCTCCTGAGCTTTTTAATAAAAAGGGAGATTACAATATGTATTTGTGATCAGTGTTTTCATTTCGTATCAATGCTGTGGGCTTGTTAATCAATAAATTCTATAATTGATGTAGACTGATGTACCGCAACACTTTGAAAAATTTGGCCACTTGGGGCCAATTTCCCAGTCGAGGATTAAGCCTAGTCATAGACTAGCTTCGAGTTTGAATGGTAAATCTCCACTGGTACTACAACTTAATCCAAGACTAGGTTTAGTCCATAAGCAAGACAGCAGCCCTTGGTGTTTAAGATGGAACCACTCTGCGGTGGAAACACTTACCGGCCTAAGCCATAAAGAGTGGAGATTCAAAGCGTGCTATTAATGTGCAGTCAGTGTGTGTTGTGATGATTCTACCGTGAGTAGTTTAGTGGTGATCCCAGCGTCCACCACGGCTTTGTGCATGGCCCGTAGTGTTTCCAGCTCTGGAGCAGCGATGAAGACCACGAAGGGCATGAACTCGGCTGTTCTCAGCACCTTCAAGGCCTGAAGAACACACATTTGGTCACAGAAAGTTTTATTACGAATCAGCGGCTAAATCTCGTCTCGCTAAGTCTGGCATGACCCCTCACTTTGATTGTACGGTGTTAATTACGATGTGTCCACCTGTGACGCGACTCTTATGTGGAACGCCATCTTGCACAAAAACGTAGTTCTCTACCAGAAATGAGTTAAGAATCAGTTGTAGGCCAAAATGAGCCCAAATTGGCTAAAATATTGAAAACTTCAATATTTAATCATTTTCAGTTAATCACAAAATATGTTTTTCTCCATTTTATCATTCATTCATTCATTCATTATCTGAACCGCTTAATCTCAACTGGGGTCGCGGGGGGACCTATCCCGGGAACTTAGGGGCGCAGAGCGGGGAACAACCCTGGGCAGGCGCCAACACACGGCAGGGCACACGCACTCACATTCACACCTTATGGGGCCAATTTAGAGTCACCAATTAACCTATACTGCATTCCTCTGGAGTGTGGGAGGAAACCGGAGCACCCGGAGAAAACCCAAGCGAACGCGAGGAGACCATCCAATCTCCACGAAGAAAAGCTCTACGGCTGTCCTCAGGGTTCGAACCCAGGACCTTCCTGCTGTGAGGCGGCAGCGCTAACCACTGCGCCAGTGGTGGTTTGGTGTTAGTCCTCACCTGTGGGTTGACGTCCAGTATGCAGGTGCGTCCAGCTCGCACCACCTCGTGGATGGAGTCGATTTTGGTGCCGTACAGGTTCCCGTCGTACTCTCCGTGCTCGAGGTAGCGTCCGGCTTTAATGTCCGACTCCATCTCTGCTCTGGACGCGAAGCAGTATGATTGGCCGTCCTTCTCGTCGTCGCGCGGCCTGCGAGACGTGACTGAGGAGGGAGGGAGGGAGGGAGGGAGGGAGAGAGAGTGAGAGAGAGAATGTGAGGAGCAGCTGGCGGCGTAACGGTTGGGCGTTCGCCTCGTTTTAAACATGTATCTTTTTAAAGGTTCTGAATATCAATTTTGACTAATTTCTGATAAACTGCCCAGCACTAGGGAAAGATGAAGGTGATGCAGGCAGAGTCTGAGCACTCACAGGGTACCGTAGTGCCAAAGCGCAATGGGTTCAACACGATCAGCCGGTTCTTCAGGCTCCTGCGGCCCACGCCCTGAGCTCCGATCAGAACCAGCGTCTTCCTCTGGAAGGGAGGCATCTTAGCCACCTCCTCGTAGATCTGCAGCTCGTGGCGGTCAAATTCTGAGAGGAAATGAGTGCAGATGTGAGGACGAGACAAAGCGTCGGAGGGGGAGAAGACATTTAAAATTGGCCAAGGACAGGAGCGCAAAAAAAAGATCACCGTCCCAACCTGCGTTCTTTGCTGTCAAGTACATCAATTTCTTTTTCTTCCGTTTTCCAGTTATTGTCCCACAAAGAATTCCTGTAATTTTAAAAGGGCTTTAGGCAGTGAGGAGGGATGTTGCAACAGCACTGCAGGTAGAATTAATAATGTGCAAGAATCCACTGAAATATACAAAGATCTTCAGCCATCCAGTGGCTCCGACGTACGTTTGTAACTCCAGACCCCTACCTGATGTGTCCAAGTCCCGCCGCACAAACGCTTTCCTTTTCTCCTCCAGGTACTGACTAGGGATGAGTCCAGTACGGTCTCCGACCACGCTGCGAGCCTGAGAGACAAGCAGGACGTTCAGCATTCACCCTGTAAGATCTTAATTCATGCAGTTTCAAGCAGGAATTTTGAGGCACTGTGCTGGGTTCATTACACCCCGCTCGCAAAGTTGTCTTGCCAATGAGTAGATCTAAACAACATTACACCTACAAATACACAATGTCGACGTGAATTTCGGTGCCTGATTTCGGTACCACTGAAATATGTGGTGCCTCCGTGTAACGAGCTGCGCTTGTTGTGATGAGACGAGGCCCCAGTCGCCAGGTAGATCAGAGAAGTTTCATTATAAAACAAAAAACTACATAAAGAAGAGACGAGGAGGGGAGTAGGACCCTGTAACGTATGTTCCCATTTACGATGGTTCAATTTAGGATTTTTCCATCTTAGAATGAAAGCAATATGACAAAATTGTAAATATTTTGTGTGGTAGGCGAATGTAGCAGCGTAAGTGGTACGATACGTTGGGACGCTGCTGGGATGTGCACATCTCCTGCCTTGTGAGATTCCTCAAGGCTTTCAGAGCGAACGCGACCTGCGCTGTGTTCTCAAACCCATTATTCTATGGCTTGCGCTGCGCAAGATCAAAATTGAAACTCATATTTTCTCCACTTATATGAGGGTTATACTTTTTTAAAAATATCATTTTAAGCAACCGCACCTTTTCAAAAGTAACGTTTCTTACTGGTATCGAATGGAACCCAAACGATACCTACGACGGTGTATTAGGGCCACTGTATATATAAAAAATTAAACGGGGTTGGGGAGGGGGGTAAAATTACGAGAACAAAGTCAGAAATTCTGAGATTGTCATATATTTGCGTGAAAAAACTCGGATATTCTGTGATACTGTAGTCATACATTTGTGAGAAAGAAACTCCTCTGAGATGTAAGTAGTAAATTTACGAGAAGAAAAAGTCGGATATTCTCTGAGTTTAAAGTGGTAAATATACGAGAAAAACACACAAATTTACGAGAAAAAAGTCAGATATTCTTTGAGATCAGAAAGTCGCAAATTTTCAGAGAAAATGTCAGATATTCTCTGAGATTTTAAAGTCACAAAAAAGGAGGAAATCACGGAACCACAACGCCTGTGTGAAACTTGGCCACTGTACGCTTCACACGGAGGCACACGCTCACGGTGAAGAGGTGGAACACGGCTGAATCAGGTAAGTTTACCTGTCTTGAAATGAGATGTGTAGAGTCGACAGATTGTGTTTCAGATCATCAGACATGATAGATCACGTTTGTTCGGTGGAAGAAGTCAATTTTGACTTTACTGTCGCAAATTTATGACTTTACAATATCAGAGAATATCAGAGTTTTTTCACACAAATATATGACAATCTCAGAATTTCTGACTTTTTTCTCGTAATTTTACCCCCCTCCCTAACCCTGTTTTATTATTTTTAATATATACACAATGGCCCTAATACGCTGTCGTAGATGCCAACCCGAGGTGCAACTTTGTTTTTATACGCTTAACTAATTACCATACATTAAACACTAGAACTGAATTAAGAAAACAAAAGTGGTATTTTAAGCTGCAGTATTTATGTTGTCCCGTTCTCTTGTAGAACTACACACAACTTTTATTAGGGAAACTATGTTCAAAAATCAATATCGGTTGATGTCATCATAAGATTTTTAGATCCTCCCCTTATTAAATACGGCATCAGTCTAAAGAATCCTACATCCCTGATATATATTCAACATGTGACGGCTAAAGAGCAGCACTGAAGCACAGAGATGTGCGGTGTGTTACCAACCTGCCACCAGTTGGGGTCCTCCCTGTTCACTATGTGCAGAATCTCGCCTTTGGAGAAGGCCAGCCCGGCCTCTTTGCAGGGGATTAGATTGTCGGTGTCAGGGTTGTAGTTGAAATGAGGTCTCAGATACACCTGGAGAGGATTTTAATAAGCACGAGTTATTGATGTAAAAGCCCAAAATTCCTCAGGGTTACATATCAAGACTCCACAAACAGAGATGACGGCAGAATGGGGTCTGGAGAGAAGCGCGGTCAGTTCCTCAGTCTGAGCAGGCTATTCATCTCAAATCTGCACATGCTGTGTTTGTTTCTACAGCAGATGGTGTGTGCGTTCTCGCTTGTTTATGGGTTGGGGGCAGGGGGTGTGACACGGCGTGAATTTTTAATCGCTTAGATTTTGTGCTTTCGTTTTTACTGTTTACTTTTTCACTTCACGTTTTTAAGTTGCTTCGAACTCAAGTTTTGAATCAGGTGTGACAAGACCTGCTGTAAACATGTTGTAAAATATGTCCCAAGATTATATTTGGATGTATGTTCAGTAACGACACGGCTGATATCCGTAGTTTAAACCACATGTTTAAACGCATAGCATGTTTCCACCAGAAATATTTATGGAGCGTTTTAAGTCTGTCCCTGACATTGTGCGTACTGTCAACATGCAGACGCTCATTTCCCCGAACGGGAGCAAGAGAGCAAAGTGCATGGGCGCGCACGCACACGCACACACAGAAGTACGCTTCACGTGAACATCTGTGAAGCTATTGTGAATCCACAGTTCTCATCACTAAGTCTTTGTGAAAACACCTTTAATTACTAGGTCCCACCTCTGTATCACGTTGGGTTCATCACATCTACACACACACACAGCGGCGTCTTGCTAATGACTAGGCGTGAATAAGGGTGTGTGTCGTTTTTTCTGCGGAGGGCGCTCAAAACCTCACTTCCAGAACATTTTCTCCGCACTTTCTCTCAGCGCTCGTTGTTGCCAAGTTACAAAAATCGGACACTTCCGCGTTCGTTCCTATTTCAACGCGTTTCTTTGAGATCGCTAGTTTAGCCGACAACATGGAGAGCGTTAACGCATCTTAGCGTTAGTGGCAGCGTTTGAAATAGATTCTCACGTCTTCGTGACGAGAACGGGTGCATGTAATCTTCACCAGCCGCTCCAGATACGCCGCCATTTCTAGTGAGTTCTTCCTTGATGTTGATTGGCTCGCAAAAGAGAGAAGCGACATTGACGAGCAAAAAATGTCTCCACCGGCACTTGGCGCTGAAGCTTGTAGGATCTGTATTAAAAATATGCGCCGCCAGCGGAAAAAAACGTGTTTGATGGACACGGGCTCTAACGCTGCACCTCCAGCTCGGTAACCCTCAATCACCAAATCACCACAAGCAAAACCGTTCTCTCTTTTGGTTTTTCAAATAAATGCTGGAACTTTTCTATTAAAAAGTTTTCCTTTTCCATCTTCAGTTTTACAAAAATGCCACAAAACTTTGACAAATTTTTATAAATTTAGAAAAGAATGAAAGAAATCGAAAAGAAAGAAAAGGGGGAAATGCTTTCATAGAACAGCCTCCATTTCCGAGGACAACCAGGATCAACCAAAAAGACCTGCAAACACACACACACACCCCACACTATGAAATAATGACTAATAACTATTAAAAACCTTGTGCTTTTTAGAAGAATGAGACTAAAAATGCATGAGGCACCTTCTCCCTGCAGGAAATTACAGCATTCTTGTTAGCCTATTTTCCATCATGTCCCAGTCCTCCTTAGACTGTGTGTGTGTGTGTGTGTCCCTCTCTCCTGCCCTAGATAGCGGCCAGCGTGTTATTAATAGGGACAGTCAGGCTCAGTTTCAGCCCTGTGGCATTCTGAGTCACCCTGAGGGCAAGTCTCTCCTCGTCCTCGTCCTCTTCCTCTTCGTCCTCATCCTCAGTGACAGGTAAGACCAGCCCACTTCTCTCCTCCACTGCTGACAGCCAAGTAAGTAAGGCGACCACATCCAGATCCAAAAAGTTTCGGAACTTTGCAGAGTTAGTTTGGAGAATGTGAGATGCGAGTTTAGATAAGCCTCCCATCATCAGGTCATCAGCCTCTCTCTAATGTCAACAGCACACAGCAAAAGCACGGAGATAATAACAGCCTGGACGAGGCCGTCGATAGCGTCATTTACGCAGGGTTTACAGAGAGACCATCATTTACTTGTTTGTTTTTAGGGCTTTTTCGGCATTAGACAAGAGCTAAACTGTGGCACCCTAGAATTAAGCACCCGTTTTGGCACACCGCCGTGACTGGTCTTGTTTTCTTACGGCACTATCTTGAGGTTTGAGAAACAGACTGTGTCCCTGCTTTGGTACTGGTTTGGATTAGAGTAGTTCTATTAGAGCTGCAAGTTGGAAAAGGTTTAACTGCCTGTAAGATAAAACATCAACTGATACACAAAAATATAAAGAATTTTAATAAGTACCTCTAGAATGAAAGGATTTTGCAGTGGAAACGCATCCTAGAATTTAGCAAGAGCAGATATATTGTGTTATGTTCTCCAAATCATTTTAATTAGGGATGCACGGCAATGGAATTCCACTCCATTTTGAGCATAGCGCACAACATTTTCAGAAAAAGTCACTTCCAAAGTCAAATAGAGCACATGTGAAAGTCCATGTGCACTACCTAGTGCATAGCAAGCCATTAAGCTACAACCCCGGCTGTTTCTTAAGATGCATACTACTACATAGAAAAGTATGATAAGAGCGACTTACCTACCATACTATTAAGTGCGCTAGTACGTGGCTCGGGACACAGCTCATGTGCAGGCTCATATTCGCTAAGTGATTAAAAACAACTGCACGAGCAGACAGTCGATCATGTAAAGACAAGAGATTTTGCTCGCGAACGTTCCACTGTGTGCTCAGAATTTTGGCTCAAAATAACGGCCTAAGTTTTAAAACAGAAGGTGCGGGCTGTATAAAATCCCTCGGCACAAGCGCTAGCTTTTCGACATACAATAAACGAGTCTTAAAATATCGGCTGGAAATACCCAGCAATTCTAAGCATCAGCCGGATTCCAATGCCTTATAGAAAATAATTATCGGCCGATTCTGATATGATTCTGATATTATCGTGCATCCATTGTTTTAACAGTATCTATTCTAGAATGACTGGGGTGACTGTCATACATAAACATTTACAAAAGCCCTGATTTGAGGGAACACCACAAATGTAATGGCTATATAACAATTAAAATGAATTATTAAATGTAAAACATTAACATAAATGAACTTCAAGAAATGAAGTCAATTTGATCTATGATACATTACTGAAGCCTCCCAAAATGCGGACGATTACATATAAACCAACACTCCAATTTTCATCACACGTAACGGTTATAGATCTCCTTGATTATTAATCATCGGTACTGAAACCAAAAATGAAACATATCAGTCAACCCCTAATCAATGGCCTAATCTGATTTTTATAGGTATTATATATTTTCTGAGTGAGGTAGTGGATAAAATGAAGTGGCGGGTATTAAAGTAACCCAGAAAAACATTTTTCATATGACTGTCAAAGATTAAATCACTGTGAAATAACACCAAGGTCATGGTCATAAGTAACTGGAAGTTATCATAGTGGGGTCAAAAAATAGTCACTGCAGGTCAGTGAATTCAAGGGCAGATTTTACAGGGCAGTGCATCTCATTCAGAGCGCTTGCTTGAAGTTGATCGGCTGGTTTCAACATACACAAGCACAGATTCACGCTGCAACACACAGGGACTTCTGATACCAACAGAAACAAACAGGAACTGAAGAACACTTGGGCACACAACCAGCAGTGTAACACTAAGGAAAAACCTGCGCTCCATTTGGACAGCAGCTGCCTAAGTAGACAGCATTCTGCACACTCTCTGGGATAATGGAGGTTCGGTCCACAGCTCAACCGTCATCACAGCTCATCATAGCTTGCCAGGGCTCCTGTACTCACCTGTGCGGGGGCCGGCGTGTCCCTGTAGCTGGGCAGGATTTTGAGGGTGATGCTGCCACTGGCGTCTTTCAGCATCTGCTGCAGGACTCGAGGGTCTCCGCCCACCTCCTGACCGTTCATCTCACGGATGACGTCTCCCGCGTGCAGCATGCCCTGCTTGTCGATCATGCTGCCGTGGAGAATGCGAGCGATGACCAGGTCGCCGTTCTCCACCCGGAATGTTACACCCTAAAACAGTCAGCACATTTTAAAAAAAAAAGACTCTCGGACGCATACAGGCACGCTCGGCTCACACGCTCTTCCCAAGTGGCCCCCCTGCTCGACATCCACACCTCGTAAAGTCGCCACGCGACATCCGCACCTCGTAAATTTTACCACTCTAAAAATAAAAATGAGTAAACACGCAGTTTCACTACGGGCTGTTTTAGGGTTTCAAAAGTGGAAGGGTCAGTTGTGTACGACAGCACTTCAGATAGGAAATGATGGAAATAATGAGATGATGTGACGCCAAAAGTAATGTAGAGGAACTGAAGAAAGCAAAGTACCAAAAATTGTTCTGAAATTAATTCCTGAGTCGGCCTATGCAGAAAGGAAACTATTCAAATGACTAAACTAGTAATAGTTTAATAACTAGTAAATCACGCACATAAACAGTCCAAGCTGCAAACCACAGGGACATCCAAGACCTGAGAAGCAGGATCTGAAGAACACTTCGATTAACAACCAAACAGGTCAACGCCAGGGAAGACACAAACTTGCGTTCCATTTGGAAGCCAGGTGACTAAGTAGGCAGCATTTTGCGTACTTCCAGTTCTAAAGGGTGGTGGTGTTGCAGTGGTTTGAGCTACTGAAACCCTGTTGGAGACTACAAGAACTGAGAATCCAAATCTCACTGTTGTCCCCCTGAACAAGACCCTTATGCCCAAGTTGTCCTAGTAATCTGCTATCAGATTGCAAAACTTGACTTTCCTGAATCTGACAAATGTATCGCATGTATCCTTCACACTGAAGAGCAATCCCATAATGCAGTTTACTCGGCAGGAATTCTAGAAGCTGGGTAAGCTATCTAACTTGCATCAGATGTCTGATATTCAGATGTCTAAAGTTAGCTAAATCCTGACAAGCTGCGTATATACTAGTGCTAATGGTAGCATTAACTCTTCAATATAAAACAGGTTGACTGTCTTCTTGTCTCAATTTAGGTACAAAAGCTCACAAAATTTAAAAACATTTTTAAATTCGAGTGTCAGTGCTAAGTTTAGAGCAGAACAGTACCCAAATGATTTTTATGAATCGGAGAACAACTCTTTTGTACGTTTTGCCAGCACACGATGGACTGCACCCGCAAGAATACATGAATTTTCATTTCATTTAATGTGAAATTTATTTCTATTGCATTGTTCTTTTTTCCCATCCATTCCATAATTAGACACTTTTTAGGTGAATAAATACGATTATAACGTAAAACACGAAATTCAGAAGAATAAAAATGGAAAAAACGAAATCAGGAAAAAATAAAATCCAAGGAATCCAAGGATATGGGACTGAGTATTCAAACAGGAGCAAATACTTTCTTTTTGAACAGTTATAAAGTCTGTGTACAAACTGCTCCTAACTGACTAGGTAGATTACAGAAACACAAAGTTAAATGCTCCGTAATAAATGGCAACAGAAATAGTTTGAGTGCAGACACACTTCATTATTTTGGACAATAAATCAGATTTCAGTCAACAGAAAGCATGTCATAGAAAAGAAAAAGTGCACTTGTCCTCACCAGTGGCTCGCCTGCCTTCTTCTGAATGCTGATCATTCTCACAGTGTCGGCCGGCAGGAGGGAGGCACTGCCCGCTGTAGTGTTGTTGGCCACGGAAGGAGGGGCTTCGTAAACTTTGGAAGCCACCTTATCGTGAGCCTCTAGCAGTGACTAGTGAGGAAAGGGCAAAAATAACCATATTACACTGGGACATAGTCTTACAAGTGTTCATAGTGGAGACCCACAGTAAGCCACAGAGGTCGCATCTAATATTTACTTCCCTCCTGACCCCACCTCGCAGCCTTTCTCCTAGTTTGGAAATCTCCCACTCCAAAAACAAAAACACCAGCGCTGCCACTAATGGCCTTTTTTCATATAGACTCTTCTATTTATAAATCATTCAGATAAACTAAAAGATTAATTTAGCTGCAGATATTCACTATACCACTAACATCACATACAGTACATCAACACCGCAAGCTGCAAATCACAAGGATCTAAATAAAACTTTAAATACACTCATCATTACTGATCATGAAACACTTTTTCAGATAGCATGGTGTTTATTACTCAAAGAAATGTTTCTAAAATAATTAGAGAAATAAAACTAACAGACAGTCAAGAAAACACAGTTGCACTGTCTGTAAATCCACTGAATTAGCCTAAACATTTTCTCATACACGTACTCAATGTGAATTTAAGGCAACAGATAAATGGCATGGTTTTACCCTCTTCATTCGGTGTCAGAGTTGGATTTTAGCATAGTTGCGCAAAACTGAGCAGGAAAACTCAATAAGTAGAACAAACCACATTTAAATTTACACCAAACTTCTTTAGGGTTAGAAGGAATTGAGGGGACATCGTACCATAAGTTGTTTTACCTGGAAGTGTGGCTCTTTGAGGATCCTAGAGAGCTCTGCTGCACTGTCGTTGTGCGTGGCCAAGCCGCCGATGTCCGTCAGGATGTCACTCACCAGCTCTACGTTGTTGCTCCCCACCGCCTCCAGCTTCACATCCTCCAATCGCTCGTGAGCCTAGTCAAGGGGGCGGGAGCACACTTTCTATAACTGTTGTGGCAAACAACGAACTTGCAGCAAACTTTGGCCGTAAGACAAATAGAGGACGCATCCTACAGGAGGAACACAGTCATCCCCCACACTGTCTGTACAACTGCCAAAAAATATCAGATAATTATTTATGAAAGTACAAGCTTCTCTCTTACTCTCACCTCTCTCTCAAACCCAACCTCAAGCCATTAAAACAATTTTAAAAAATTAATCAGCAATCCCAAACTTCCAATTTTAGTTTGACAAACTACTTCTGTCATCCAGTTCAGCTCTAACGTCAACAGTGCCAAAGTCAAGACAACCTGGTCACACTCTTTCAAGTGCCATGTTTTTTTTAGAATATAAACTTTGAGAGAATTGCTTGATGGTGAATCATTGACTCTAGGAGCAAATAACTCTAACACTCCAACGTTTTGAGTACCTTGGCAAGGGACCGGACGATGGGGCTCTCCATGATGCCACGGAGGAAGATGAGGTCAATGTCTTTGGCGCCGGTGGAGGGAGGCAGCTCCTTGAGGTTATCCAAGACTTGCTGCATAGCTTGAGAAGAGATGCAACTGTTTTAATGTGTACAATATTTCTATAAAAATTATTAATTCTAGTAGGAAATACAATACAATATTTATAGCAAGATAAAGCCACTCAAAGATTTTTCAAGATACTCATTAGAGGTTACAATTAAGGATGCACAATGTGGGACAATTACTACCCGACGCCGATATCCAATGTTTTTCATGCTTATATCTGCCGATGCCGATGTATGCAAAAAATTGTGGCACAAAAATAACGACATAGTTCTGAGATTTCTAACTATCATACTATTAAGTACGCAGCTCGGAACACAGCCCATGCGCAACATCACATTTGCTAAGTGAGGCAAACGCAATTTGGTAAGTGAAAAACATTTCGTGTGCGCAGGCAGACTTGAGCACGAAAAGACCGAAGGCACAGGCCATATAAAATCCAACCTCGACTTTGGACATTCCAACATACAATAAATGCGTCATAAAATATCGGCTGAAAATATCAGGCAAATCTAAGCATCGCTGTGAATTATCGACCGATTCCTATACGACTCCGATATCATCGTGCATCCCTAGTTATAATAAAACCTTCCATTTGCCTGAGCTGCTTGTTATGTTAACACTTACGGCCTGAAAATTCCATAACCAGCATAAGTTCTGTCTTTCCTGTATTCAAGAAAAGTTCTAATTTGCAAAGAACAGTATTTTATGACAGTAAGAAAGCACCATGGTTCAAAGCTCTGCCATTGATATCTTAAACCTGGACTGACCTATTTGAGATGTTCCTACTGTCTAATCTTTACCTTTGGCTTAAATCACAAGACAGTGGCCAAATTTCTGAATTTCACCTGCAAACCAAAACCTGATCCTCACGCATGCAGAGCGGCAAAAGCAATCCATCAAAACTCACGCGCCGCAAAGCACTCAAGCCACGACAAACAGCTTGAGTGGCTTTAAAAAGGCTGATTTGTCACGATGCCACTTCACTAGCATACCGCTAACAGCAACTATTTCCATGGTGAAAACACCCACGTAGTGACCTCTCACAAAGTCGGCGCAGCGAGCATAAGAATAACTTCTACTTCTGAAAGTGCTAGGTCAGTAAAATGAACAAAAAAGGTCATTCCTGCGCCTGTACACCTTGTAGGCTAATTCTTGTCAAAGCACCTCCTCCTACAAAAAAAGCATGAGGACGGCTTGCACGTTTTTTAAGTAACCATTAGAAGAATTTAAAGGTCATTGGCCCTAAATCGTTCACTCAGGAGGCATAGCTGATGAAACCTAAGAAAGTCTTTCCTTAACAGCAAAAGTTGAGATGACCAATATTAAATGCATTAATATTTACATCATTTGTCTGGCTCTCTTATCTTGGGAGACGTCCATTTCCTAATTATCAGTCTTCTTAGAGCTACTTCGGGTTAAAGGTCTTGCTTAAAGGTCTAAGAATCACTTAATCACTGGGAGGCTCCAAGGTGAAGGATCAAGACAAACAAGCCCAACCTTACCCACTTCCGATTACGAAGGAACGCGACAAGACAATCCCAGTGAAGCAAAACCAAGGCTTTAACAGCATCATCACTCTATAAGCATGCTCCAACATGACAAAATATTTTCCACTGCCAGTCCTACACACTGTTCCCTTTCTCCTCGTCCTCGACTCTTGATTCCCGTCAAGTTATGATGCGTTTCTAGCTTAGAGAGACAAATATCCACAAGAGACATATCCACAAAGCGCGGCAATTCCTTAAATAAAGGTAACTGGTTAAAATCCCACATGTGCAGAAAAAACACTTTCACCATGGAATCTTGGCCTAAAAGTCTTCAGTCAAAATACACAACCAATAATTTCCAACACTCTAAAATACATTTTAATAGATATTTTTTCAAAATACCTTTTCACAAAAACATGTGTCTGACAATGCAGAACTAAGTCCCACTCCACTTTTCTGCTCTGTTCATAATCACAATGATTTATAAAATATTACAGCCATGACTCAGTATATCTTACCCGTTCCAGATTTGGCGTTGGCAACAGTCATTATTCCTATAACGTGGCAGGTCAAGCTCACAGGGTAGACGACACTTCGTCAGTGACAGTTTAGTGCTCTTACAGGACTGCAGAAAGACACAAAAATGAGAAGGGTTACTCACACATCTTCAGTAATCTGCATATTAATATTAATATTTATTAATCATTAAAACAAACCATCATGTGCCCTGCTATATTTAATCCAACACTGTAGCTGAAACCTTCACATCACATGGTTTCCTATAGCTTTGCCCTCCATGTGGATCACATTAAAATGTAGCTGTGGTCGGGGAATGTATGTGGTTACTGATTGGATTTATTTTCAGCAACAAAGATTCTGACTTTTATTCTATTATCCCTATTCCCATCATTCAGAATGCTGTATCTGTTTAAGTAAACAAATTATAGCCTCACCCTATGTAAATAATAATCTCTAAACAAATTTCTCCAAATCAGCTTTCATTTAGCGGTGAGGATTGAGGAAAAGGGCATAAAGCCTGGGTCCTAATCCTGAGGAATGACTGGGTAGATTCCTCTGAGTTGATTCCAAGAAACACTGTACGGGAAGCTATTAATGTGCCAATGCGGAGTTGCACAACTCTGCTAGATCACTGAACGAGTCTCGTGGTGAAAGGTATTCACAGTGGTGTGCAGGCATTCGCACAACGCTGTTGAGCTGCGTTTAAACACACTGCACACGAGAAATGCACCAGTTGTATTTAAACAGTCCTAGTTCCTTGTCATGAGTACACCAGGGCTGAATACATTTATATTTATGGTGTTTAGCAGACTCTGCTATCCAGAGCGACTTTCATCTCCTAATTACAGGTACAGTCTCTCTGGAACAACTTGGGGTTAAGGGTTTTGCTCAGGGGCTCAATGGTGATGGTGGCAGGACAGAAGAAGACTTGAACACACGACCTCTTGGTCCGTAGATGAGCATCCTACCACTAGATAACCACCACCCAACAGAGAAGAGACAGAGATTCATTTTATCTGAACAGACTCCCTGGAGCAACTTGCTGTTAAGGGTTTTCCTCTTGGACTCAACAGGATTCGAACCCATGACCTCTTGGTTCAAAGGTAAATTTCACTCACACAAAGCAATCAGAAACCTAAATATAGAAAATACAGCATATGTAATTGATATAAATAATAAACATGCTCTGATCGCATTTATGTGTAAATGAACAAGTAATGTCTTTGAATTTTTCTCTCCATGAGTGTTCTTGATGCATGACATTAATAAAGCATCACAGATCTGATACACTTTGTGTGTCCCATGAGTACTTCAATCTCATTAGCAGTCATTAAAAGGTCAAGAGAACAAACGATTTACCCAAAGGCCTGGTTCAGTCTCTAGCTGGGTGTCAAATAAACAATCTGTAATCCTTCCAAGTCATATTATGCAGAAACACCTGACCTTATCCAAAGCAACAAAGAGAAATGGATTATCTGCCTCCCCTTCAATTTTCATAGCCTACATTAACAGACCATTATATAATTGGGGGAACAGTATCCTTGCTTTCAACTTTCCCTCATGTTTCGGCTTATCCTTGTTTCTCTCTCCTGCGTTCAGGCTGATTTATCCAAGCACTGAATTCACTGGATTGTCTCACACATGAATTAAGCTGTGATCCTAAATGATCTGGTCATAGAGGGTCAAACGAAGCAGTGTTTACATTACCTTGCCAAGCCCGGTAAAGTCACATGTCCTCTGTTCTGAGAGGGAATTTAAGACTTTCCAGAAAGGCGAGTTTCACCCTCACATTATGACTGCACAATACATCATTTCAGCATTATCACCATTTAAATCAAACATCATGCCACAGTGTTTTTGCCACTTATTACAAATGGAAGTCACTCAGCTCTCATTTTCCCTGACTAATCTTCAAGAGAAGTGTGTATAAAATAGCATAATTTACTCTGATTTAAGGGGTGCTTCATACCATACAGTAAAATTTCAGCTTTTGTTCAGATGTGTTCCCCTACAAGATTACCTCAATCATTTCAACGTGAGTTTGCGAAAGAAAATCTAAATCACAGTATATCTCAGTAAAAATCTATATCTCAGTATAGATCGATTTTTTTCTGCGATATCATGCAGCCCCACCTCAACTATACACAACACTTAGCAAAATGACGAGACGCAAAAGGAGGTGAGTCATAAGAATTGGGCAATAACAGTCCACACAACACAACCTTAAAACACACAACGCCTGTTTACTTGAACATGCTCTGCAACTAATATATATACTCATTTTACTTTTCATAGCCAATCACAGTCCGGTCATCCACACATTTTGATGCATGCATATGTTGCCCATTTTCCAGTCATTTGCCTTTTACTGTAAGAAAGGAAATACTTAGGATATATATGTATATATATATATATATATATATATATATATATATATATATATATATATATATATAAACATTATATATAACCTTGGTACCTCAAAAAAGAGCACCTGCCTGCTATAAACTAGGGGTGGTACCATGTTACCACAATCACTTTCATTTGATATCATTTGACATTTTTATTCCTGAACTGCACCCCATCGTAGCCTGTTATCGTGATTAATAAAAGATGTGACAAAACCAGCTGTAGTCTCAGTGCTTGCTTAGCGTGGGATGGTAAAATGTGTATGTCTGAACCGTGGTTTCATTCTGGACCTGATGCTATGTGCTTTGAACTGTCATTGAACTGATGTATAATTAAAGATTCTCTATCTTCTTTACCAGTTTATCAGTATAATCCCTGGGAGCAAATTTCAAATAATGTCTAAATAAAACACTCTTTAGAAGGCTTAGTGACCTAAAAAACAGTGGATGGAACTCATCCATACGCATACTAATTTTGTAATGCATGAAAGAAAAGCAGGCTTAGTTATAAAACTACCCAACGTAGAGAGACTGCACTTCTATTTACTCATCAATGCGTCGTTAACACCTCCTTGTAGCATCTGCAAAACATTAATAATCGTATAATCATGTTTCACTAGCTCAGAAAGATGCTAACTTTGCAAGTGCCAACTTACTTTTTCCTCATAAAATTATTGTCGAGTGTTATTTTGTGAGTCTAACGTGGCCGAATAGGACTCGAGTAGAGTTTTCGTTTCAACGCGAGTCGGTCACACACGTGCGCCATGCTTCTCATTTCCCCATTCAACTTCAGATATAGCCGTGTGGCTAAGCTTAACAGGTCAGCCAGTCAACGCTTGCGGATGCGCGATCCAACCGGCTTTTTAGTCTCACGGCGCGAAAGCGTGTAATCAACGCGGACGTTTCTAAAAGTCGCAACCAAGCTGTTTCACTGCAAAACGAGTCGCTGCTAAATGCGCCCGTTCCGTTCTCGGCTGCGGTCACCGGGTTTAAAGGGCTCAGGTTAAGATATTATTCCACCGCGCTTGGGAGGCAGCATCAGCTGGTTATTATTAGCCAGCCAGCTAACTGGATTTAGCTGGTTAGCGCAAGTGGTCAGAAGCGAGCTTAACGCTGCTAATCCTCCCAACACACTGGCGAACTGACAGACAGCTACGCAGGCCTGCCAGAGTTGCTTCTAACCGTTGGTAAAATAAGAAATGGAGCGTAAACGCCAACGCGAAAAGGCAACAAAAATGACTTACCCGAATATCTCGGTTTGGTCCTGTCCCGGTACGAATAAAAAAAAAAAAAGATGGTTTCAACCCCCCGCTGCGGAACCTGCGCCAAGCAGTTCAGTTGAGTAAGAGGTGCTCATCCTCTACTGTCACTCGCCAAGCGCACGGACAAGCCCCCGAGCAATGACGTAGACCTAACGAAGTCACGCCCTTGATGATAGGAGGCGCGTATGGGAAATATACATACACAACAGTTAAGAAAATGGGGGAAAAAAAACAACAGCATTTGCGTCTCTATATACGGTTAAAAAATTGGAATTAAAACTCTACAACACTTGATTCATTTAACCGTGTATCTGGGTGAAAATATACGATATTTCAGGTCGTACAGAAACTGATGAAAATTTTATCCAAATGAACCACAGGAAAATCCAGACAGTTCTGAAGAAACTCCTGAACAAAACTAACAGTGCCTTCATAACCATTAGTGGTTATTTGATATATAATTAATAATACATAAACATATGGTGAGCACATACAATTTTAAATTTGTCCTATGCTTGCACTGTACAATGCGTATATATTTAAGGCGCTGTTATGGTACGGCCCAATAAATGTATAGTTTTTGTATAAGGATTAGACAATGCCCTGCTACATTTATTTTGTTCACCAACTGTGTTCCATAAGACGTAAGCATACCAAATCATGTTGTGGAAGCGAATAAGGAGCATGTCATCATCTCTGCCATGGCTATATTGCATGTTTGAATGTTTAAAATGTGTGTGTAGTTGTATGCCTATGCGGGTATCAATGATTACACCATTAGTAATAATATGCAAATTATGAGCATCAGTATTATGTCCTTGGACACATGGCCAAGCAAGAAAAGACTCGTGAGCTGCTAATTGTTGCATATGTTTTAACGCGTTTATGCATTAAAACGTATGCAATACGGTAAAAAAAAAAGTCAGGTGGTTGGTTTTTTTTTTCCTAGCATGGACAATGCTGCCATAACGCTTTATTTTTGTATAGAGGGCAAAGTTTCTTGTTGAGGCGTGCTTCGTGTTTTGCCTCAATGGCGTCTCCATATAATGAGATCGCGTCTTAAAACACTCACGAGTGTTACATTTTTACGGGGAAATAATTCCATGTGCGAGGGTTTTTATTTCATAATTTCACTTTGCTTTCAATAATTCGTCGAAACCTTTGTGAGAGATGCTTACACCTCACTACTGCGTCACGGCAGTTTTACTATTGTTATCTAAATTAGAATACATACTTATAAAATAAAATTTATGTGCACCACAAACGTGGCAGAGGCCAGACAGAATTTCATTTTTCGTTTATAATAATGACATGTGCAGGTTCAGGAGGGGGCAAAAACACTACATGCTTGGCATCCAGGACAGATAATGGGATTAACCTACATCCTAACTGCCATACCCAGTGCATTATGGTGATCTCCTATTATGTCTGGCAAATATTACTATTATAGCTTTGGATTAATTACCAACTTTATTTTTTGTACTGCTTTGACGTATGTTTATTTTTTATATTAGTTAACACCGCCCTTAAGTGGCGGTTTTGGCCGGTAGAGGGCCGTGTGGAGCCGTGACGCACATGGTGGATATTTGTATACTTACAGAGGCTTCAAAAGTGCAGAATAAACTACCGAAAAATCTCTTAAATTCCGAACAGGTCTAAACGGCAGAATTAAGCAACAATCATATTAACTAATATATACATAATTTTATTAGTACTGTACTTGCACTGTGTACATGTTTAAGCAATAGTTTCATAAATGTTTTTGGATGCACAATGAATGAAACTTTTATTGATTGCACTTAATTGATCAAAAAACAGGCACGAATTATTAGCCAGCAAGTCACAAATTGGGCAACTATTAAGGTGTAAATTCCACATTTCTATACGTGATATATCAAATCAACGGTCATAGAGTCGGTTGCTGGCGCGACAAGAGTTGGCTTTGACTCAACTCAGAGTGAAGCAGGAGTGATCAGCAAAACATCATATGTAAGATTTAACACAATCAGTTCCAATTATATCAAAGGACAAAAAGAAACTTCTCAGACGTTTACCATCAGGTAAGCTTCGCGTTCTTTTGATCATCCGTCAGGTTGTAGAGCAGGGTTAAGTGGGTAACCTGAGGGATGAGCGATGTAGAGTGATGCATGATGTTTAGTCTTATAAAGAAGCTTGGAATTACAAGAGGTGGGTGAACTAGCCTCCACGCCAGCGAGCTCCTTAGTGGTTTATATGTATCTAACTTATGTGCTGTTGTCTGTGAACACTTTACACTTTTAAGAATTTGGTTATGCTACGCTTTATTTGTAGTTTCAAACGTTTTGCTTTAATTTTAACTTTACTGAAGAGTAGTTACTTCCTTCACTGCCATTGATATGCACATTTATTGATAACTAAGTTGTTGAAATTCAGTGAAGTGTTGGTTCTCATTGACAGGCAAACAGCTAAACAGCGCCATAATTATTAGAAGCTAAATTTAACGTGGCTAGCTAGATAGAAGGATAGAAAAAGAATAAGAATAAATAGAATAGAATAGAATAGAATAGAACAGAATAGACAAAATAGAGAGAGAGATAGATAGATAGATAGATGATAGACAAGATAAACAAGATAGATAGGATAGATAGATAGATAGATAGATAGATAGATAGATAGACAAGATAAAACTAGATAGATAGATAGATAGATAGATAGATAGATAGATAGAAGTAGTATTCATGGACAAGCGCAGTATTCAATATGGCGACTACAGTGTGGACGTGTATGTGCTGTAGGCTGCAAAACATCAACAGCATATATAAGCAAGAAATAACACATGAAGTCAAGGCAAGGAAAGCCATGCTGTGCTTATTAGCAGAGACTTTTTACTACCACTTATTACCACACTGGGCCCTGAATCAGAAAATAAGCGTGCAGGAAGACAAACAACTGCCTTCAGCAAAAACTAAACAGGTTTATATACCTCCTCAGGTAACCATGTGAACCAATGTTTAGTTACAGTCTGCTGTATGTTTCTAATGGTGGGTGAAAAAATCTGGCCAATGCATTAACTTGAGGAACCCAAAGTGAGCTGTACAAAATGAAAGCTGAACACTAACTGATAGGGGCAAAATACCTAAAAGGCGTGCTTGGTTACATTAGCCTCAGTATGCACTGCATTCTGGGCTCAGCGTTAGTTCTTCAAAATGAACTAATTCCTTAATTTCCAGGAAATTCAAAAGCTAGAACCAGCTCCATTGTGCAAGTCATTTAGTAACTTCAAGTTATGGACTCTAAATGAACTCACAGCTCAAGTTAACCTGAGACAGACAGTAATGAGGAAAGCTCATTTTAAGATTTAACTAATATATATTTTAAAATGATAATGAACTTCAGCCTGATGTTTCTCAATCACTACTGGCTGAGTATAAAGATGTGCCAATCCCTTACTTTGATGCCGTGATGCAAGTGACATTATTTAAAAATGCTGAAATCAATACAGTATTTGTGTCTTTTTAAGAAAACAATTACAGAAGACTTCATACATCTTCTCAGTATAAAGAGGTTTGACATCCAATGAAAGTCCAATCCACTGCTGGCCTGGTTGGAATTGTTGTTCATCTGGTAAATGAGTGGGAGAAATGAAATCCTGGACCGGATTTGATTCTGGGCAGTCAGATTTCACATTTCTGCCTTCTGGTTGTTGCTCAATCTTTGAGGCTTGCCAATGACATCTTTGTTTCACCACAGTTCTTCAAGTATCTGAAAGAAAAGAAATGGAGAATGGATTATGGTCATACATCTTACATAAATGATTTCCCGTATTCAATCATCAGTCCCACTGATTTTGAAATCCTTACAATTCTACAAGTTGTATTTTACAGAAAGGAATTTATCACCAATCAATTACAATTTGAAGCACATGTAATTAAGTAATTCTTCTCGTACATTTATTCTTACTGACACTGAACATTTGATATTAATGGAGGCAGAAATTACTATAAAAAGAGAAGAGCAAAGTTACAATGTCAAACGTTCTGGATGTACTAAATAGTTTCTGTGCAGTTGTGTCAGTATTGACTTCTACTTCATTCAGTCAATTATTATGATAATTAAAAACAGTTCGGTACAGTACAGTTGTGGCTTCTCTACTTCCACAAATCCTATCTCTGATTTTATTATGATTCTAACACATATTCGATCGTGTGGGATGCTTCCTTGTGCTTTCAGTCAGCAACAGGTCAGAGAACACTGTATCAGGAGCATCTCTTTTTCCGTACCTGAGAGAAAATAAGTTCCAGAAAACCTCAAAGTTCAGTACATTTAACCGAGGCAAGCTGTACATCACCAAGTTTGTTTTTTATGTTTACCTCTGTCTTGTGATGAGATTGATGTAGGCGCAGGGCAGAATAATATTTGGGCCAGTCTTTCAAAGTTAAGAAATGTCTGATTGGTTATAAGCCTCGGCCTCCTGGATAAGATCAGCAGCGCCAGCCCAAATAGAACATCATGCAAAGCTGCATCTGAAACAAAGAGTCGCACATAATCAGCACCAGAATGCAGGGTCAGTGTAGATACTGCTGAAGCCATTTTAACACAGATGTACTGTAAATGTACTACTACTTAGAAAAGGAAATGCAATAATATCAATATTATAATTTCCTAAAGAAATGTGTAAATCCATCTTTACAAGGCAATGTACTCACATTTCCCAGCGCTGAATGACTGAGGGGTGTTGAGTTTGATTTTGCTCACCACTTGTGCCTCAGATTTGCTGCCACCGAGTAGTGAGTTTTTATACTGTGCCTGCAGAGCACTTTCACACTATTACAGGGAGGGCTGCGTCAATCCTTTTTTTTCCCCCTAAACTTTGTGCGTGAGCATAGATACCATTGAGGAACACTTCACGATCCTGTTTATTTAAAAACTGACAATTAACTTAGCAGCATTAATTAAAAAAAAGAATAAAACATTACTTTCAAGTGGACCAATAATTGTGTAATGATGTGGCAATTAGCTGCTTTAGTTTCACTTGTAAGAAAGTCTTCTGGTGGATACTGTGCTTCCATCAGAATTGTTCACCTCCAACATTATCGATCCTTCTTAACGATTCTCTCATTTCCCAGCACGACTTTTCGTGTTGCGGTACATTACGTCACACTCTCTGCGACTTCACCTTCAACCACGAGGAATCATGACACAAAAATGATATTTTTCACGATTTAAACACACGCTGGATTTGTTAGTGCGCTCGACTCTTACAGGGAAGTCCAACATTCACTAAAACGTTCCAGTTCTGTTAAATCTTTCTATTTATTACAGACCAAACTTATATTTTAACTGATAAATAACAACCAGCATTCTACTCACAGTACAGACATTTACTTGATATTTGAATTGACGCATCCACAGCACTTTTGTGCTGCGGCTCTCATATGGAACGCCCTCAAGGCAAAAATGTACTTCTATCGCAGAAATGAGTAAAAAAAAATGGTTATAGTTATAGGCCAAAATACTCCAAATAATCAAAAATGTTAGAGTACAAAATAAATATAGAAAAATGTGTTATCAAATAATTTTATACTACATCTAGATGGATTACAAGTGGATAAAGAAGCGTTTCCACCTGCCACTAACCTTATTTTTCTTCATAGTACTAAGCTATAGAATGTCTCTGCATAATAAAAACTCTGAATATGAATATGAATGAGTTCATGTTCACAGTCTTGTGCAGACAAAAATAAAATGCTTGCTTTTGGTGCAGAAGACTGTGCAGAACTACCTTTTTCACACCCAAATAACTATTCAGGAGAATTGATGAGTTGGATTCTCTGTAATAAACATTCTTTGACTTGTGTGTATACATATGAAGTATTATAAATTTTCATTTAAAAAAGCATTAAAGTTTCCAGTTAATTCTCATGCGTTAATGTATTAAAGGCCCCACCCCCAATAATAATAAACTATATTTGTGGCAGTTTTACACGTAATGACCATGTTTGGAAATGAGTCATAACTGAGCAATGGTTACCACCAACTGTAACATGAACATAAAATGTGAAAAGTATAAAAAGGTATTTTAAAAACCCTGTGAACCTTTGAAGAAGGATAAATTCTCGTGAAATCATATCTAATGACGACAATTTTATTGACAGAGCCATCAGTGACAGAAAATTGTGGAGAATATAACAGAGAGGGAAGATAAACGTTTCTCCTGTCAAACTGAACCAGGGTAAAAGAACAGGCTGAACGTGCAAGAAAAAGAGGGGGAATGTTTCAACTTCTCAACGGAAAGTGAACAGTGAACTTTTTTTTTTTTTTTTACTCAGGCAAAATTTGAATAGGATATGAACCAAAATTCTCTTGCTTTAGTTCAACAAAAACTAGAAAAACTGAACATAAAACAGAAACTGGTTTCAGGGTTCCAGGGAGACAAAATAGTCATGGTGTAGTGCTTCATAAGCTGTAAGTCTTCCAGAAGGCACCAGGAGCTTTGAAAGAAGAGTCTGGACCTTCAAATCCTGTCAAGATGCACATGAGAGTTAACGTTACAAATCAAAGCGTTTTCTAAAAACTCTCTAAAACAAAAAGGACTCACCAGTTGCAATTGACTGAACTCTGAGACGTGCTGTAAGGTCTGGACAGTTCCACTGGAACCTGGTGCATGAAGCTGCGAAAGGAGGTTTCCTCAGTCTCAGCCTGGGCAAAACCAACTTTTACTAATGGAAGAAAGTAGGCAGTTTTCTCTTACCCAGAGTAGGAGGCATCCGAAGGCGTACATGTCGCTGGCCGGGGAGGGAGGGTGCCCCAGTTTCAATTCAGGAGCTAGCAGACACAAGGAACCGGCCATCATCACACTGTGCACAGCCCTCTGCACCTTTAAATTTTATTCATTTAAATAAACACACAAACACATTCATATAAACGAGAACATCAATTATGGTTTAATGCAAATTTGATCAAATATGCACATTTTGTGAACCTTCAGTTGAGAGATTTAATGCGATTTAAAGGATTATTCGAACCGCTTAATCCCAACGGGGGTCGCAGGGGAACGCGGAAACTACAGGCGCAAGGCGGGGCAGGCGCCAACACACCACACCACGCCACACTCACACGTTACAGGGCAAATTTAATCACCAATTATGCTATATCCCGGCGGAAACCCACGTGAACACGGGGAGGGCATGCAAACTCCACACAGAAAGGCCCTACGGCCAAACCAGGGATCGAACCCAGGACGTTCTCGCTGGAAGGCGGCTGCACTAATCACTGCGCCACCGTGCCGGCCCATCTCATACACATGTTAAAGTAATTTACACAAAGCACAGAACAATAAAGATAATCAAAGTAGCATTAAAATATAGCACAAGAAGGAAAATCGTGATTCGCAAAATACTAATTAGACAAGCAGGGACTGCTCAGCTCAATTTATCACCTACTTAATGAAAAATGTCCTGACCCAATGGTCATCTAAAATATAGAGTGAGCGTTTGAATGAGGCAAGATTTCAAGACTTGTATTCCTCGCATTAAACAGAGGCAGAGCTGCTTTAAAATTCTAGTAATGTTATCATGAAGGCCATGCTACCTTTCTAATAAATGACTATCAATTACGGTCTTCATTAAGAGAGGGAAAAATTATTTGTCTTTCCATGACATGCTATAGATGAAATGATTTACCCAGGGCCCAGCTTAGATAAAAAGAAAACAAATAAAATTATTTGGTGTAAAATAAATTTGCACAAAAAAAGGCCATTAGAAATGTATGACTATATATTAAGAGAAGTACAACAGCCTTAGTGAAAGGAGAAAAGCAATGTTTGTAATATCGCAATTCGAGTAATGATCATAGCAGCAATTTCTGGTGCAAAGTTTAGCTTTAAAGATCTCAATGTATGCCAGTGCACAGGAAAAAATCTGCTGCCTATATCCTTTGCACACCTGCACCTGACCATATTAATCGGTGTACGTTCGAGATCTAGAACTACGACCACATGTTACTCACTGGCGCCTTTGTAAAATCATAATCCCCCACAATGCCTTGTACTCGGTTGAGTACAAATATGTTGTTAATGTTTAGGGATGCGTGGGTGATGCTGGCTTCGTGCAGACACTGCAGTCCCTGGAGGACCCCTCTCATCACCTTTCCAATCTCCTAAACACACACACACACAAAATCGTTCATTAATTTATTCCTGCTTCTGCAATAAGCTGACAGTTTAGCGGCTTGGCCTCATCTGAATAATGTCACCATGACCCTATTAGCGGTCAGTCATTAAAAGTTATAGAAATGTGGGCAATAATCGCTCCACCGAAATAAACAGCACTTACAGAAGGCAGCAGTGGGCTCACTCTCTGCACAGTGCCCAGACTCCCGTTGGAGAAATATGGCAGCATCAGGTACGCCAGAGGGTCCGACTGAAACACACCGTCTACACTGTTAGCCATATTAAAAAAAATAAAATAAAATTAATAATAATAATAATAATAATAAGTATAGCTGCAAGTCGAAAGTTGTGGGGTCCAAACACGGAAACACAAAAGAGAGTCACAAATAGGGATGCACAATAATATCGCAATTATATCGGAATTGGCTAATAATTGCTTCTTCTTCTTCTTCTTTTTAACTCATGGCCATCAGACGAATGCTTAGATTTGCCCTAAATTTCCGCATGCAGTGGAATGTTCGCGAGCTAAATCTCTCTTTATGTGCTCAAATCTTCATGCCTGCATGCATGAAACGTTTTAAAACTATTAAATTATGTGTTTGCCTCTTTCAGTGAACGTGAGCTAGCTCATGGGCTGTTTCCCGAGCTGCGTACTGCCGCACTTAATAGTATGGTAGGTAAGGCACTCTTATAATACTTTTCCATGTGGTAGTATGCATTTCAGGAAAGAGCCGGGTTGTAACTTAACGGCTCTCTACGCACTAGGTAGTGCACATGGAGCGTCATGTGCCCTGTTTGACTTGGTACACCATGTAGGGTAGGAAGTGACTTTTTCTTAAAATGTTATGGCGCTATTTTTGTGCATATCTTGTCTATACTCACGCAACTTTGCCTGCGCTCATGCTTGACTCTGCCTTCCACATTTATTGGCATCGGCAAATGTAAACATGAAAATATTGGATATCGGCATCGGCCAATAATTGTCTTATCGTGCATCTCTAGTCAAAACAGCAAGCAAATATAGAAATTTATAGTTAGTTATTTGACAGTCATGTTGGTCCCTAAGTGCACAATTTTTATATAGCTTAGATGCATCCTACATGTAGCCTCCAAGTGTGAAAGAGTTCGGACTAAGCAGACGAGACATCGTCTTTCCACCCAACGAGGTCCCTCACATAACATGTCAGTTTTATTTCCGACTTTCTGAAACCCTATTGGTTGTATAACGGTGAAGGGGTTGACCCCCTGCGATCGGAGGTTGCTGGTTCAAGTCCTGGACCTGTAAAGGTACCACTGAAGTCCTTGTGAGCTGTTAGCCGTCCACTGCTCCTTCACGGATGGGTCAAACGCAGTGGTCACATTTTGGTTTTGGTGCACAACGACACATAACTCACTCATGCAATTCAGTTCCACAAGGCCGGGCCCATTGTGAGAAGGAAACTGAACCAAAGCACTTCAATATGTGGTGTCAAACTGAACGTGCTTTGCTGTCATGAATAACATGTTGAAAATCAAATGGTAAAATTAAAGGTTTTGATAAAGGCCCTGAATGTGTACAACTAGAAGAAAATAAAGGAGTTGGGATGTCTTCTGCTGAACAAAATATACGAAGAGCAGACTCGTAACATGCTTGAATGATCCATCTTTCACTCCATTCCTTTTTAATTATGTCGTTATCAGAGCCGACACTGATTTACAGGCAGTTAGCTTACAGCGACCGAAAATATAGGTTCTCCGATATACTGACCTGGATCAAGTGCTAACTAGTACATAGATATCAAGCACCTACTTCCCAACAGTAATTACAGGAATGTGTTGTTGCATAAATCATGTGCGGCGTTTGAAAAGCACCTTGCCAAAGAAGAGGGCGATCAGAGGCATGACAGTGGTTTGGCTTTGTCTCTGAGCTCTGTGATAGTGTGCTGCTTGCTCCAGCATCCTCGCCTCCAACTCCTCATTCACAGTGTAGCTCTGTGGGAGACGGAAAAAAACCTGACCTCTGGTTACTCTGAAGAGGAAGGCAATGACAGTATAATGACATATCAGGGTTCATGATGACGACGACAATGATATAACTTATACAACACCTTTCTTGCATAAAAATGTGCCTCAAAGTGGACAGACATAAGCAACCATGCAGTTGAGGTAAAGGCAATTTGGTAGTAATAAGTGTAACATGATAAAAAAAAAAACAAAAAAAAAAACAACAAATTAGACTAACAAATCAGGGAAATCAATTAATCAAGGAAAATTCACACAATAAATGAAAACAAATTAGGAACTAAGAGGTAAAAATGTTAAATTAACTGAAGAACATGGTTTTAACAAGTTAGAGAATAACAGTACAAACTATAAAAATCCAAAAAGGTTTAAATACCTGTCTTTTTCGGGCTAAAGATGATTGTAGTGTACTCATTAATACCGGAAAAGCACATGTTAAAGTCAGTAGAATGTCCCTGGTTCTCAGTCTGATGGTTTGGCTAGTTTGTATCAGAACTTTAAACCCACACTGTTACCTTGAGCACCACCTTCTGGTCCTGGAACTCAGTACACACCAGTGGCCTCCGTCCGCTCAGCTCCCGCATCGGCTCAGCATCAAACATGTCTCGATCCAAACTCTTCCTTACCAACCCCTCATAGCTCTATCAACAGGGGACAAGTCTTAGTCCACAACTTCCAAAGCTTAGTTAAAAGGGAACATGAAAAGTGAAATCAGCAATTAAGAATGTTTAATTTGTGAGATTACACTTTAAAATGTAGAATGAAAGTAATTGAACCGAAGTGATTTTGTTAATCTGACTCTAGGGACTGCTACTATTCATCCCTAAAAGTGGCTATATTACCAGTAATTATTTTATTCTTCATCAACGTTTGGATTAAGATTGCATTTTTCTGCACATGAATCATAGGATAGGAGAAACAGAAGGAAGTTAAAAGTGACTCGCCATGTAACTGCTGATGTCTGCTTCAGGATAAAGATACAGCAGCTCAGGAAAATTCCCTTTCACCAGCTCTGAGAGTTTTATCTACAGAACACCAAGTCTTACATCTCAGAAACAATGAGTAAAACATTACAGTCCAGTAAAAGCAGTATATTTTAGAACGGACTGATCTGTCATTTAATCTAAGAAATCATCGGCACTGACATGAATCTGATTAAACTGTTGATAATAAAGAGCCTGAAATGTGCTGATGCTTACATATTCCTCTTGCTCATGTTTAATCTCCTGAAAGAGTGCATTCCTTGTCTCAGCAATCTCTTCCTTCTTCTGCACAATCTCCATTAGGTCCAGCTCATCAGCCTGCCACAGACAGCGATCAAAACTCATCATTTGTGTCAAACTGGTGGCCTGGAAATTTACACAATTTAATTTATACAACCAATGGGTTTTCTTTTTCTTTGGGCCCTAGCTGACGCCTGGTGGAGGGTGTTGGCTGCGCAACCAGTACGCTGCTGTGGGTGCCGTAGGATTTCGCATTTTGTTGGTGAGGCCTTTCCATGCTTTCTGATCCATGGCAATGATCTTGGCCTGATTTGGATCAACGCGTTGGCTCTTCAGGTCCTCGAGTACTTGCTTGATCCATGTTTTCTTTGGTGCAGCTCGGTCGTTTTTCCATTGGTTGGGACGTTGTCTCCAGAGGAGTATGTGCACATTCTGCAGACGTGACCAAACCACCTTAGCCTCTTCTGCTGGATCTGCTCTTCGATTGTTGGTTGCTGCGCACATCTGGATCAGATAGTTTCGTTTCGAATTCGATCATGGAGTGAGACATCTGGATCTGGCGCAAGCAACACATCTGGAACACCTCGAGCTTGGTTAGGTCCGCCTGGAGCAGAGTCCACGTTTCAGATCCATAGAGGAGAATCGGCAGGATAAGCGTGCGGAAGAGACGGACTTTAGTGTTAACGCCGATATTTGTTCTCTTCCACAGGCACCACCTGAGTGAGGCAAAGGCAGTGCTGGCCTGCCCGGGCCATGGGTTTTACTAATAATAATAATGCCACTGAATCCTCCAAAAATGGCTCATTTATACTTTGTTTTATCACATTTAAGACCCATTGGCTATTATATCCAATTATATCAACTTCCTGAAGTACAATACCAATGTTTAAATGATTACAGACCAAAAACAGACTTGAAAGATCTAGCATCTAGAGTCTAGTTTTATCTTGTCGTTTCTCATGTACACGTTTGTAGACAATAAGAAGTGTTAATAATTGGAAATTATGACAGCGCCTGCCAGTGTTGAAATTTTAAACCGCATTTTAATGTTTTCTACCGTAGCAATACCAAATATAACTGTGGAAACATGTGGGGTCCAAGCAAAAGAGGCTAAAAGCACAGAAGCAACTGATGCAGTAAGCATCGAAGAATGGAGTCAGCGAATCGGACTGGATACATGTACGCCCCTTTGTTAAATCCCAAACATGCTTTGTGTTAAAGTATCAGGCTAAGTTTGCAGATTTATTTGACATCTCACTTGCCTTAATGATCTTATTAGTCTAGGAGGAGTTTGCTAATGTTTGTTTGGCATATTACACAAATTAGCTCAAAATGGGAAGTCCATAGTCCCAAATAAACATTGTTTGGTCTTAAGCTAAAGAATCAAATAAAGTAGTAATTTTCACTCTAGGCCACAGTGTTTGAGAGTTAGAAGTCAAAACACGCTTTTCTTTGCTATAAAGGCACTTACAGGCCGATCACTATGCTTTTCAGCCTATGCTGAGATGCACAAGATTCCTACTTAACCACCAAATTACTTTCTGCGACTTACGGTTTAGGCTACACAATCCGTTTTATAGGAAAATAATAACAATAACAATTACAAGAGATTGTTGAGATGCGTGGACCCCTAATAAAACCCATTGTCCATTATCAAATATATTTTATATTGTAGTTACCTCTTCCAGACAGCCCACCTCCACTTGTTTCCAGCGCAGCTGCGAGCGCAAGCTCTTCATGCGTCTCTTAATGTTCAAGAGCTTGTCTGGTTTAGGAGTGCAGTTCTGCCACCGCAGCATCTCCTGCCTGAACTGGTGTCAAACATTGCAACAGCTGTCAGCAATTTCCCTTTTCTACACTGTGTACACAACATATTCTCTTTGGGGAATATACAACAGTGGCAACAGGATATTTTACTGTAGATGCACATAAAATATGAAATTGACCTGCTGATTAACTCCTACCAAAGTCAGACCTTTTCCTTGTACCTTTTTACTACTGTCATACATCTCCTGGATGCCACGGAGCATGTGCTCCTCTTTCTGGACTTGCAGCATCACTTTAGTAAATGCCTTTGAAATGATCATCTCCTCGCCATCCTGCTGCTGGGAAAAAAGCAGAGTGCATGCAGTTGATCTGAAGTGGACTGTCAACAAACAAATGCTTCCAAACAACGAGCAAACAAAAACATTTCAGCTGACCACGTTCAGATGAAAGCCATAAACGGGCATGATTTAGACTCACAGAGTGGTTTTTGTTCATCTCCTCACTCAAGGCACATTCGGCCTGCGTAAGGAGCTCATCCACCCCTTCAGCCACACCCTCCAGGTCTTCAGTCTTCTCCGTCACACACAAGAACTGTAGATTGTTTATATCATAAAACACAATCGTCTGACCCAAGGAAGACATAAAAATAACACTGACGGTTTGAACAAAATGTAACATTTGAGTCAATTATCATTCAACAACATAAAAATATATTGTCATATGATCATGATGGAATTTTCTAATTGCAGTATTATAATGTAAGGACAATAAACTGTGATTTGTCAGTTTTTGCATGAGGATTGCTGCTTGTGTTCTGTACATCATTACACTTTCTGATGCATTCAAACTACAATGAATTACTGTAACTGAAGGAACACATACTGTACATTCATTCATTATCCGAACCGCTTAATCCCAACCGGGCTCACAGCGGGTGTTCTGGAGCCAATCCCGGGAACTATGGGCACAAGGTGGGGACCAACCCTCGGCAGGCGCCGACACACTGCAGGGCACACACACTCACACTCTCATTTACACCTTACAGGGCCAATTTTAAAGCCGCCAATTAACTTACATTGCACCCAGAGAAAACCCAGGTGTGAACACGGTGAGAGCATGCAAACTCCACGCTGTAAGGCCCTACGGCTGACCCGGGGCTCAAACCCAGGACCTACTCACTGTGAGGCAGCAGCGCTAACTACCGCGCCACCGTGCCGCCCTGAAGGAACACATTCATTTACAAATGTAAAACCAACAGGCCTCAGTGACCAACCATTTTTAAGCAGAAATCTGTTCTGAAACCCTGTTCAGGATGATTTGACGAGACTTTTATTTACCGATGTTTTCTTATTTAAGATAAGATAAGAACAGCATCTACCATTGTTGAAGAGCACTCTTGACTAGTTTTATTACATATTTGTGCAAAACATCAGTTACTGGGTTTCCTTCGCTTTTAATTATATTACAACATTATACTATTTAAATGTCTTAAAGTTTTCCTTTGGTACCTTGCTGTACTTGGCTGCCAAGACACTCAGAGCACTCAGAGCATCGTCGGTTGCCTGCCTCACTTTCCTGAACTTCTGACTCTGCTGTTTTCTCCACTCACAGAATTGTTCAAAAGTCTGATCTTCGACGTCGTCTCCCGCAACTGAGCCAAACATCCCCGACAGTGATGAACTAACATCCTGTTTAACGGCGAGGAGACATTTTCATACACATCGCCACATACTGGACGCAGCAAATTCAAAAGTTAATACACACACTCCACAAATGCATCTGTTTAGACAAATACAAGCATACCCTTTTTAACAGTTGTGTAAAATGCATTCCAGCGTTCGCTACCTAATTCCACAAATGTGGCCGAACTACACACCTGTAAACTCTTCAGCCGCTCACTAATGGGCAGTTTGTCCACCTCCAAAACGAAGCCATCTATGGCGGCTAAGAGAAGAGAGCGAGCTTCATTTCTCTTGTGCAGCAAGTCCTCTAGCTCCCCCTTCTGACAGAACACACAACATATACGTGCTGAGCTGCGACACTACACAAAAAAGATTTTCTAGAATGTTCTACAGCAAACCAGTTCAGAAATGCTGTGTACAGAAACATGGGAAATTAATTTTTGTCCAGGACTTGTTGCCAAAGCCCCGGCCCTGTTGAGTCGACGCGCTTTCTTAACTGACAGCTGTTTTGAACGCATAATGACTCACGCTTTGACACTCTCTAAGCGTCCGTAAGGCCTGCTGGTAATCCTCCCATGCCACATTAAGCTTTTCTGCAGTGGTGCCCATGACAATTTGGTTGTTGATCACACGTGTTACGGATTCCCAAAGGAGATCGCCAGCGGTGCAGCATGGATCAGAATCTCTGGGTTAAAAACAAGCACTGTTATTAATAATAATAATAATATAAATGAGACAATAACTACAGTGATGTGCAAACGGACATATAAATACATATAAATACTATTGCTCACTGCATGAAGAAATAAAGCGTGGCTCAAAAATACAGTATATTGGAAAAACTACTGTTTCGAATTTTAAGTGAATCAGACGAGAGAAAAACACTAAATTATTCAGTACAAATCTTCCCCGGCTGTAGGAATGACCACCCATATTAAGGAATCTGAGTTTCTCTGGCAGAGCTTGTCTTTCCATATAAGCCATCATCCCTAATTCAATTAAATTTCATTTGTATAGCGCTCTTAACAACAGTCATTGTCACAAAGTGTTTTACATACAGTATAACTGGCCCAAACCCTCAACAGTGACAAGGAAAAACTCCCTCTAGCAGGAAGAAACCTTGAGAGGAACCAAGACTTGGAGGGAGACCCCATCCTCCTCTGGACGACCGGGGTGTATTAAGTGTGTGAACATTTAATACACAAGTTGACATTAGTTCAAGATTAATCATAATATAATCATTTTTAACAAAGTGAAGACGCTTTCGAATCCCGAGTCGTTGCTGGGGCCGCATGCTAAGATCCACTCAGCAACATTAAGCTACGATGAGCCCATATGCTGTAGTCCGAAAGAGGTCCAGATGGTTCCAGATGATGAGGTCTCCGTAGAGTCCAGGTGAGGGTTCAGCTGATGAAGCGTCAGCATCAGCAAGAAAGTTCCAGAAAGTTAAACAAGATCCTTACCTCATTTTTCTCACCGCTAGCACTTTCTCAGCCAGTCGCGAAAACCTCTCACCTACTGGGGCCTCCAGCTGCACTTCCACACACTCATCTTTTCTCTCACGCACTTCACTCATTTTCTGCACAACAAACATCAAGCTACAGATAACATTTCAGGTCAAATAAACCCAAGTGGTTACAGATGTAAAGCCTCTGTATATAATGCATAATGATTGGTTTGAGGACGGTTACTTCTGGTCAACTTCATCATGAATGGGTCAACTGCACAGGTCACATTTCATTGAGCTGCACTGTTCTGTGTTCACAATAGGGATGCACCAAGCCAATATGTGACTCTGCACAGCAAAACCAGTCGCTTGTCGCAAATTTTCAAAATTGAGTTATTATGTTTTCATGGAAGGGCATAAATCAACCTTCAAAACGATACCTATATGGAATGAATGGGACGACATATGACTGAGACATCAACATTCAAAGGAGTCGGGTTTCTCCTGTCACGCCAAGTGAGAAACTTTGCATTTACGGTAGCCTACGCTGCATTCACAGCCACACGGACTACCTGCGTTAGGTTAACTGAACTCGGGAGACGGAGATGGATTCCGGAGAAATATCTTCACGCTAGTCAACCAGTGGATTTACCGTAAATATTGAAGTAGAGCGGTCAAAACAGAAACTTTTAACATTCTGCTGGAATTGAATTCCTCACCTCAAGAAAGTCACGTTTTTAGGATGGAAAGGGTACAACAGTCCAACAGTACAATATAGACCTTCCACTGTTTCAAAACACTAAAAACAAAAAATCCAAAATTTTACCCCACGCAACATAAACACTCGTTTTTCTCGGAAACCTCCGTTGCGACAAGTGACTGGTTTTGCCGTGCAGAGTCACATATGTGGATCAGATATTGGTCAGATAACGACTCAAATAGCTGCATCAGCTGGATTTTGGTGGCATTGGGCCGATCTATGAAGCTGATCTGGGGATCGTTTCCCCAAACGTTACTAATGTATTGCTAACTACATTAGCAACACTATGTTAGTTGCTAACATACTGTAGTTAGCAAGCATGCTTTTGGGAAACGCACCCCTGTTCAATTAAAATGTAGATTTTTCTATGTTTGGGTAAGTTCACACGCTCAGTTGGTTATGCCAGAGAAGTGTCACTGCGGTAAAGCTGGTTTATTGTTCAACATTCACACTAATTCTTACATGTGACAACGAGCAGAACAAGCAACACAACACACTACAAGCCCAAAAGCACATCACACCATTATACTGTTTAATTTCCTTAACAACACCTGCTCTCACTCACAATCTCTGTGTTCCTGATGCTTTTAGCGCCGCAGGATTAGGGAGCGTCACTAAATGACACAACTGTGTTTAAAGGAGTCATGTTTGAGATGTTATTTTAATAATAAATAATTTAGCATATACATATGGGTGTGTAGTTATTATATTGTTTAAGTAGGAAAACAGGATTTAAGTCAAGTATTTTCTTAAACAGAACAGAATAATCTCAGTCTCCTCCTCACAGAGAAATGAAAACTGGTTTCCGATCGGTACTTGAGATCGGCAGATACACAGAGCCCAAGTATCGGCATTGGCACCGGAACTGAAAAAGTTGGATCTGTGCATCCCTAGTTCACAATGACAAACAATCACTTAGTTCCTCTTAAATTTCTAACCTGCAGCTCCAGCCTGGCCTCCTGCAGTTGATGTTCGAGGGAATTTACATATTTTTGGACAGCAGCCTTCTCCTCCTTCAGTTCCTCTATCTCTTTAGCCTTCTCCTCAACTTCTGCTCCACTGCTCACTTTCTAAAGGACAAAAGCAACATGGCAGACATTTCTTATACTAAATTAAACAAGTTTCATGATACAAAGATGGTACATGGCTTTGGTCACTGACTAGCCACAGGTGAGTGCGGTGTTAAACATTAGCATATTTAGAGATATGATTACGTATTTTAGATTTTTGCATTTTCATGTTTTGAAGCAGAATCTTAGTAGCAGAGTCTAGATTTAATAACATCTCATATGCCTTCATCTTACAAATGAACGTTTATCACACTTCGTAAAAAAAAAACACACACACACACAGAGTATTGCTGTCAAACTGTATGAATTATTTATCATTTAACTGTATAATTAATGATTACTTTATACCAAAAAATATATTCGTCATTCTTCATAGTTATATTATACTCAAATAGGGTTCAAGAACAAATTCAGCAAAAAGCCTGAGAAAATCTTGGTTAATAAGGTCTACAGTTTATTAGGAAGTGCTAAATATGAGTATGTGTGTAGGTGTATGTGTATGCTTGAGTGCATCCACCTGCATCTCCATCTTGTCCTCATTCAGCTCTACGGTCGGACTGCGCATTTGCTGCAAGTCCGCGTCTGCATCGGCTGGACTTTTCCTCTTCGCTTGTTCTCCGTCCCCTTCGTCATGAGCACTTATAAGTTCTTCACTGCAGCTTTTCTCCCTGAGATTATTCCACATCAATAAAACATAAATATTTCCCACACCATCATCCCACCGCTGTTCTACATTCAAGCCACGTTAACTGAACATCTTTATCAGAAACAGCTCAGAAGGAATGCGAAGGTGAAAATCCATATCTTACCTTGAGGTCTGAGGGTTCGAGCTGGAGAACACGGGGCGTAACTTGGGCACACATGCCAGAAAAGCCGGGTTGTCGCAGTCGGCCTGAGAGCTCTGGGAGGACCACGGTGCAGCCGGGTTCTGGAAGGCTTTACCAGGTAAGGGAGTCTCTCGGTTGGATGGTAGACTCACTTTGGCAAATTTGCACTTCAAAACCTCCGCCCCGATATCCAGGTTACCTTGAAAGGCCTGCACCAGGATGGTTCCATCAAAGCAAACCGACTTCTTGTTGATGCGTAGCTGCTTTCCATTGATCAGGTTGTTGAGGAAGGACTTTCCCTGGCAAGCAAAGTGGATTTTACTCACTGCTATCAGCAAAGCACTGATATATTTATACTGTGACTGATTTTTAGTTGCTATTCCAACTGAATAATGGTAGAAATAAAGACATAAGATGTTAAGTATATATAACATGATTAAATACGGAAGATATAGTAATGAAAATCTAATGTCATTTATATATTTTATCAATTTTGCAATAACAATCTGTCCAAATATGCTATAAAAAAAAAGCTCCAATATTACTGGTTTTGGGACCAAAAACAACTGGAAAATTGGTCAAAAGAGGCTGAGTGCACACGAGTGAGAAAAAGCACTTTAAATGTGAGGTGCCATCACTGCATTTGAAGGATTTTGGTCTTAAAAAGACACTGTAATGATTGTCCACAATCTCCTGCCTGATCACACACATTACCTGCAAGTAATCTGGAGAATCCTGCTCACTCGACAGATGAAAGCTCCAGAACCTGTACTTTCTGGCGAGCGCTGCAGACTGCAGCCCATCCGGGATTTCGACTAGATCGGATTTGTTGATGAGCTCCGTATTCCCGTAATCAACGTATGACACAAGAAACTAAACAAGACGAAGAAAACCAAATGTGACAAACTTAAACAAAAATATCTGAAGAGGCGTGGGAAAATATATGCGCCAATGGCATTTTTTTTGCAAGGAATAAATAAAGACTCCTGGATTGTATATTAGCTCATTGAGGTCTTTTAAACATTTGCTGTTTCATATGGAGAAAACTATGTATATAGAGAAAGATAAACGTGTTTCTTTTAATGACCAAGTGCAAGAAAGGCTCCAACAAGAAAAATATGATGATATCTATATTATCTATACACTTTACAAGCTCTACAACACTACATAAGTTCATTATCTACAACCATTTTTTTTTAAATCAGTGTTATCCCACCTTGTCCTCCAGATGTTGCTGCACTCTGCACCTGTACCAACATCTGTCCTCTGAGTAGCAAGCACCATACAACTGCAACACAGCAAAGGCAAAGTGTGTGTTCTGACGACTTCTCTTAGTTTACCAGTTTATCCTCTAACCTACCTTTTGTGGACACGGTTTTCCCACCACCCTCGGCGCAGTCGGGCATTTCTCAGCCAGGACGGAGTCGATCTTCTCCGGCGCGCTGTCCCCCGTCACGTTCTTAAGTCATATATTGGGTAGGAAACGTGATGAGAGAGAACATACCAACACAGCCAGACCATTATTAGATTTTATACTGATACCAACATAACATATGTTCACCTAACATTAGTTACGAGCAGTCATTTAAGAGGGCATAATGCAATTTAACATAACTAGCTTTTGTCATAAACAGTTATGGCAAGCTTATTTATGCAGGACATTTGTATATGCAGAGATCATTTGATGTGCTTTACAGATAGGAAGTGTGAATAGATAAACGTAGGGTTGGGTTAAAAAAATCGATTCACCGATCAATATCGATTCCTGTTCGAAAAATACGATATCGATTCAAAAATGCGCGGATCGATCTTTTCCTGCGGCTATGCACTACTTCTCGCGACCACGCAAGGAGAGCTATAAAGACATGAGACCGGCGAAACCCAAACCAAATACAGCCATGGCTGAAGCTGCTCCGCTCAAATCACCGTCTGGCCTAAAGGACGATGTTTGGCAACACTTCGCTTTTAAAACAAGTTATTTTATAACCAAGCAAAACTAGTATTGACGCAAAGAAATCTCTAAATAAATCGATATCGAATCGAATCCAGAATTGAATCGGATCATGACCTTGTGAATCGGAATCGAATCGATTCAGTAAATCAGCAACGATACCCAGCCCTAGTTAAACATGAATAAAAAGAAAGAAGTACTTGCAAAATGCATAAATTAACACTTGTGAAATTGATTACATACACATATATTAAATAAATTAAGGGCCTGTTAACACAAATGTAGATATTTTAATAAATGCAAACTTTTTTTAATCAGTTTGGGCCTTTCGTTTACACCTAAACACAGTTTTGGTCACGTCAAACTGATATTTTTTCAAACGTCCTCCAATGTGAAGATTTTTCAAAACGCTGGATTCTGTGAATCTGTGTACTTGCAATTAAAGAAAGAAACGTACAACAAAAAATGCATTTATAAAAATATCTAGCTACGAGTGAATAGGCCCTAAGTGCAAATATTGTATAAACGCAAGAAAAAGTGAAAATAATGCAGAATGATGAAATTAAAGCCAAACTAACTGAATTTTGTTTGGCTTTTAAATGGATTTAAGTTAATTAAACAAGACTTTGGAAAAATAACAACAAAATATCAATATACAGCTTTGAAAAATATAGCTGTATTAAAATAAATATACATTAAACATTGGTGCCCTCTATTGGCCGCACCCCGCACTGACAACACTCGTAACAAGTTCGAAACTCAATCTCTCCATTTATTTTCTTTCTTTTTTAATGTATATTGTTTATATTTTTGTCTGTTGTTGTCGTATCTCTACTCCGCACGTAACCATCACACAAGCTCTCATTTCTTCAATATTGCATTCTTTCACATTATTAGAAGTTCCCAAGTTTACTTACCTGAGCCCAAAAGGTGACGGCGTCCACCACATGAGTGACCACCACTAGCTCCACTGCGTCATGACAGTGAGAGAGAAACCTTGTTGATTTACGCATTTAATCTCTTTGTGTAACGGGTGTGACTGACGCGTCCACTTAACTTACTCCTCTCCAGCTCGGCCGCCCACGCCCGCGCCTGCGCCTAAAAACAACATGGCGTCCCGGCGTTAGTGTAACGATAAAGCTTGAATGAAAAGGGAAAAGGTTATTCTCCACATCTCCAGCGTCGTCATGGCGGTGTTCGCGGTGTTTACCTCGTCTGGAGCAGCCGGTCCGCCGTGTGATGAAGCGCCGTCGGACATTTCCGTTAATAGCACGATGCCAACGCGCTGTGTTTCGCTGTAGCTTGCTCCAACAATCGGGAGCCAAACCTGTTAACGGTGTGGATTTAACCAACTTTTTATGTTTGATTTATTGATTTTTGCTTTATCTTTCTTAATACGTGAATATTTCTGGCTGATTGTGTGTTGGTGCAATTAGAGAAGAATAAACATTGGTAGAGATAAAAACATGGACAGTGACACCTAGAGGCCAAATACGAAAACTAGTCACCGAAAAGTCTATATATATAATAGTCTACATATATATATATATATTAGGGTGGGACTCGATTAACAAAAAATAATCTAATTAATTAGAGGCTTTGTAATTAATTAATCTTGATTAATCGCATTTAATCGTACAAGAAAATTTGCCCTAAAGCGCGAATGTTTTTTTTTTCATTTAAAAGGGTTTTAGTGGGCGACAGAATCAAATAATAGACATGGACACGAATATTGTAAACTCAAGCTCTTTTCATCTCTGAAAAAAAAAAAGCATTTAAACTGCATTTCAATTCAAAACAGACACCTGCCGACACCTTTTGTTGGTACTCGAACTGGGACTGCTAGCGCTAACAGCTCCCACAGTTTCTGTGCTCGCTGCAGCATGTTAGATGGTACCGTACGGTTGAAGTGCTTCGGTGGTATGCAAACTCCTTTTCTGCACAGTTTGCACAAAACCACGCTTTTATCAAGGCTTCCGTCAGGTAGTCTTTTGAAATGAAATTTGCCTCCGATCAGTCCTAGCAATGCGCTTTCTTCTGATTCTTCCATTTTTGCAGCTCGTGTAATCGGTGGACCGGGAAATCGTGCATTGACAAAAGTTCTCCTTTGCTTGGAATGTTGCAAACTACACATTTATGTATGCATATACAGTATATAAAGAATACAGTCCACAAGTCCACGATATCCTCATTTGCTGAGGTCTGTTTCCTCTAATCAGCAAATTGAATCAGAATCATAGGTTCTGTAATGTAACACATGGAGTAGCTGCTATAAAAACAATTACAGTTATATATTAAAAAATATGGGTTGCTGTCTTTTGTCTCACAGACGTGCAACTGCAATAGCTCAATTTCCAGATGCATGCATGTTAATCGCTAAACAACTGTTCATTTATTTTGGCTAGCCAGGCTAGACTCAAAATACCCTGTACGGATCACATTAAATCACACATGTATCCTCTCTCTCTCTCTCTCTCTCACACACACACTCACACTCATACACAAACCCTTAGAGTGAAGAAAGAATATAGCCTTAATCTCAGCTTTTCAGGCTTGAATAATAGAGGGTGTTGAAGGAATTGGTGTGAGAGAGAAGGCACACAATCTCTTTTTGTTATATGTTATGTTTACTGTCTTCCTTTGCCAAGTAGGCCCTTTTCTCATCCAAACAAACCAGGATGCTTTGTTTCAGTGTAATCACACTATTTGACAGGATGAAAGCTTCGTGGCCAGACCTGCTCCTAGGACTTTAAACATAGGAAAAATATACCTTTTATATTTATATATAATATATAATATACATTTTTATATCACTGAAGGTATAAATATCCATTAGAAAATTTAATTCAGAAATAAAAACTGATCAATGTGTAATTCTTGAAATGCACAAATGAGATGAAACATTTTAACAGTTTTACCTTGTGAAAAACAAAGAAGCCTTTAAAAAATCTGAAATATTCATTTCCATATTCTATAATATTTCACAGTATTTTTCATGTTGGCTCTCGCAATTTCTTTGTTGCATTTTTCTCTGGGATTTTCTCAGGATTTCCCGGTTAATGTGGAATAAATAATTATCCTTTTCTATTGGTGTAAATATTTATATGTTTACAGTTTACCATGCCAGATTAAATAACTGTAATCATTTTCGTGACTGTGGTCAAAACAGCCTGCAAAAAGGAACCCTACATTGATTTAATTGTGGACGAGCAGAATAAACAACATATTAAAAATAACTGTTGGCAAAAATAAACCTTGTATGTTTTTTTCCTTTCTAACAACTAAATGTGTTCCTGTGGAAGAGCACAATTTGTCGTCATCACCATCTGTGTGACAGTTAAGCCTCAGTTCTAGTCACATTTAGGTATGGCTAATTACTACCTATCAACTATACTACCTTTAATAGTTTAATTAATAGTTTAGTAAAAATATATTATCAGTTATTACTTACCATGTATGGGCTTTTTCGTCATTACATTCATTTGCTATTATATTCTGTATGCACCTATAATGTAATGATGCGAAGCCCAAACGTCACTGTGAGATCATGCAATTTTTTGCCTTAGTAATTGCTATATTATGAGAACATTTTTGTGGTTATAATGTGAACTTCAGCATGTCTTCCTTGGCTGTTTGGTATTCTTGAGCTCAGCAGTATGTTCTTCCTCTTGAGTAATGTATCAAACAGACAATTTCACACATCTAATGGTATTTATTGGATTTTCCACCCCTTTCAGTTTCTTGATAGCCTGTTTTACTGTCATTGACACGAACTTTGGTGACGTCAGCAACAGGTTCCAAATCTTCATTCTGACTAGAGTAAGTTTGGATTAGCAATAGTATTCTACTATAAAACCATGCTGCTCTGTAATAGAGGGTAAATCAAATGATCTGCAGTTTAAAGTTACTGGGGTACAGAAACATCTTGAAGTAAGTGATTTTGACAACTAATTGATTTAGGAAAACGAAATAGATTTATGGTAAGAGCTCATTGGTAAAATGTTTTGTAGGGAACAGATACATCTCTTACACAGTTTGTTGTTAAAATTCACTTAACGTTTTGTATATTTGTTGTAAAATAAAAAAGATCAGATTATGCTCATGCATCATCAATTACAAAGATGTTCCACAAATGCTGTATTTGAATCGTTTGTCCTGCCACCAAAATAGACAAACCACATATTTTGTATGTGAAATTGTTGTGGCTGCATATTCATTGTTTTGTCTAAATCCAGGCAGATTCTCTCATTTCTAGATCAAAACATCGTTACAAAAACAGCCCTCTCTTTAACCTGCATCTAATTAGCATTAGTCAATAGAATTGTCTGTGACTTGCATTGACAACCTCATAATAAAACGAAAGCATGTGTGCATTACTTAAATGTTAATAGCTGGTCAACATTACGTATTTATTGTTGATTAATTGTTATATCTAAATCTGTGTACAGAGGGCTGTTCTTATATGTAGGTGTAGGTATAATAAAATCAATGAGTGAGTTAATTCATAAACTATTAGGGGTGTGACATCCGGTTCATCGAGTCACAAAGTTATGGCCAGAATTTTAAAATCCAGTAAAGACAGAGTGAAGAGGAAGATTTTAAGTGGCAAATTGTGGTTCATTAGTGTTGGTTAATTTACAATGAAAGTAAAACCTAGACAGATCTAAGAGTTGGAACAAAGCCCATGGTAACCAGGGAGAGAAATTGTAATGTTAGGGTCAGAGTTACAAAGACAAGATATCAAATAAAATACAGATTGATCAAATTTATGATGACAAGATATGAAAGAAATTACAATAGTGGTCTAAAAAAAAAACACTAGTAAAGATTGAGGACTATACATGTTATGGAAAGTTTTGTGTGAAATGTTTACAGCACAAGTCAGTGGTTTTAAGATTACTTATTTGTTACATACAAGTACAGTTTCACAAGATGAAATGTGAGAAAATGAAATGTAAGGAAACAAGCAGAAATAGAAAAATGTAAAAAAAAAAAAAAAAAAAAAAAAAAAAAAGTAAAGTAATAAAATATATCATTTTAAAGCCTATAATATAAATATAAGCTCCATTGTTTGATTTTCTGCTGGATAATCAATAAAGTTATTCTTTATGTTGTTATATTTGTTTGTATTTTTGGGACATGACAAAGAGACGAGCGACGACTGTCACAACTTGACAAACTACTTTGCATTTCTTGAAGGGGAAAATCGGAAAGTTGTAACCTAAGCGCTGCGCAAATTACGTCAATTGATCTGCGCCACGATGTCAGACGTGTGTGTATCGCAAGCAAAACATTCTTGAACACGCCCCTAGATGGCTCTCAACTGTTTTTCCGCCGCCTCCGCGATTCGGCTCGTTTCGGCTCGTATGCGCTGAAGTCTCTGGGCTGTAGAAGATGTCCGCCGCGGGTGCTGGAGGTTGCGGACCCGGACCGGGACCAGGACACGGCGCCGGTCCCGGATCCGGGGCCTCCAACCCACGAAAGTTCAGCGAGAAAATCGCCCTGCACACGCAGCGCCAGGCCGAGGAGACGGCCGCGTTCCAGGAGGTTATGATGGACATCACCTCGACCCGGGTAAGGCAGGAGGGAAGCGGGGGATGAGACTCGTAGAAAAGGCCTGTCACTTACCAAGCCGCGTTAATCAACTGAAGTCTGAGAGAACTGGTCGTGTAGGTTTTTTTTCAAGACTTAACTGTTTATTATGTGACCATTTAGATCAATCAACCTGGACTATATCTGCGCGGAGGAAGACATTTTTTTTAAATCGCGACTGCGCCTGGAGAAACTTACACTGTACAAGTGTGACACTAGCATGCTAACTAAGTTAACGTTAGCAGCGCTGTGATAATACGGCTAGCTAGATAAGTTCGGTTACGGTTCTCACGATTTCACGGCTGGTGTTGGCCAAAACTAGAAATGCTGCATTGGTGTAAAACAAAAAAACCAACAACCATAATTACTCCACAGCGACCAATCTCTGACCAAGACACTTTGTTAAAAAAAATGCACAAACCCGAAAGCTTAACGTCTGAAAGCAGGAAGCTAGCGTTAACTCGCCTGGTTAGTCTTGGCTAACAGAAGTAGCTCAGCTAGCTAGCTGCCTCGCTAGTGCACGAACTTGTCACTTTGGCTGTAGTGGAAAGTAGCAGGCATCTTTTTTTTAGGATAAAATGACTCATTATTACATGTAACGTTTAAACCACAAAGCATTTTACTTAGTCAGCCAGATGGGCAGATAGTTAATGTGAAGGCGAAGCTCCAGCAAGCGTAAACTTGTACGCATCAGAGCCGTCACTACTACTAGCGACCATATTTATGGAACAGCTGAGAAACGTCAAATGCCAAGTTGGTTTTGTTTGGAGACCAGCCGAGTTTAGTCACCGGTTCAGTCGTCACTCACCACATTTCAAAGCACATGTAGTGTGTCATAATGCTACGCAAAATTAGCAACAGGGTTTTTTTTTAATTGCTGTTTTGAGGACCGACTGCGTTGAGCCCTACACGGTGTTTGGACGCGCGTATTTACTACACTTACCGCAGATTTTAAATCGATTTTATGGCACTGTGGAGGTGACAAATCACAGATTCTGAAGCAATATAAAGCTTTAATACCGAATGTCAGAGCCCGAGTCAGACCCTAAAAGGGCAAGAAGTAGCATTTTAAGGATTACTGGTGTGGTCCTTGAAGGTGAGGGTTATGCGACTCAGTAGTAATACTCAGTGTGCTACTTGCCCCATATGTCTACAATATAACGAGCAATGAAAGCGTCAGGGGAAAGTTGTCCATTATTTAATTATGATGAGTTGCTTTAAAATGAGGGTTTGACTGCTCCCCTGTAATATTTAATATGCTGGTTGGTGTGTAGACTTTCTGTACTTGCCAGAATGGAAGAATGGTTGAACCCATGCCATCAATCCAAAATGGAAACATAGATCAGTTGTCATACATACTGTAGTGTTATATTATACAGACCAGGCGGTCTGTGTTTATTAAGAGAGAAAATAAAATGTCTTATTAATGTCTTGTTGAATTAAACAGCATTTTAGTTGCTTTTTGTGATTTGAACTGAATGGACGTGATTGTGTAAAATCAGCCTGTGATATTGTCTCATAGTGATGGCTAATTCGTCAGTTGAATCTAAACGATATTGTATCATAGCAGATATGCATGATATCGACAGACATAAAATAAATTTACGTTTTAATTATTGCTGCTACACATTTACACTTTTGCACTCTTTATGTACGGACATGGCCAACCTAGAAATTTTAACTTTGTTTTAAATGTTATATTTCAGATGGAAATATCTGCTTTTAGCCTTAACTTTCTTTAACTGGAAGTTCAGGACATTTTTGTGGTACAAATTGAATGAATGAATTGCTGTTCATTTGCATTTTACATTTAGGGCATGTATGAGATGATTTTATGCTGATTGACTTTGATAATTACACAGACAGTACACTTGGAGCAATTTGAGGTTTAGCGTCTTGCTCAGGGGCCCAGTGGTGGTAGGATAGAGCTGGATTTGAATCAGCCTCTGGGTTCACAGACAAATAGCCTATATAACTAGGGGTGTAACAATATGTTGACTTCTAAATCTAAAACTTCAGTGATCAGTGAGCCCATACCTTCCATCTAAACTGAAAACATTAATCAGACATCATTGCTATTCTAATGTTCCTTGCAAAGCAGGATCAGAGACGGCAACCGGTTTTGTCATAACTTTTAAAAATTTGCTTTTTGAGACTTGGTCTGAATGAAAGTGATTATGCAAAATCAGCATGTGATATTGACTCAGATTTATCACTGATTTCTCAGTTGAATTGAATCAAATTGAAATGGTATTGTTTGGAGGATTTGTTTTATTGGCAGACATCAAATTGTTGTCCTTTGAAGCAATATAGTATTGTATTTTGATGACTTGTGATTTACACACCTTACTACTAGGCTGGCACCGCTGCACACAATCACCTCATGTCTAAGTGATTAGACATAAATTGTAGATCGACTGAAACAATTTGCTCAAATGTAGTTCACTAGTGAAAGTGAAAAACTGATTGGTAGTGTGGCTCTGGTCTATGTATGTGACAGTTCACTGTGGACAGTTCTTTGTTGAATTTTCTGTGGTTTTTGTTTAATTACTACAAGAGCATCTATAACCTAATCAAGTAATTTTCATGGTGGTGAGGTATTTCCCCAAGAACAAATAATATTACATGCATCAGACCCACAACCTCTGACCACAAATGTATTAATCTTGCACATTTTCTTGACTAAACTACAATAGATGTTTGAGATAATATACTCAATAAATAGATTCCTATTCAGATGCACTCTCATACTAAACCACTGCAGCCATTCTAGACACTAATTCCTTTGTACAAATAGATCTAACAAGTCATTAAGTTAAATCTTAAAATATATTTGTAGCTTTTTGCATTTGCACTCCTCTACAGAATCACCCCAGTCATTCTAAAATGGTCTTTCTCATTAGAAGTGCTCAAGTCATTTGTCTGGGTTGTGGTTATCTAGTGGTTATATACTCACCTACAGACCAAGAAGTTGTAGATGTCATCTTTGTCCCACCTCCAGCACTGACACCATTGGACCCCTGGTCAAGATCCTGGAAAGATAAATTTGTTAAAATGTTTATGGATTGCAAAATAGTGCCCAGTATCCTGCAGCACCTTTCTTATCCTGCGCTTACCTTTTACCCCGAATCTTTTTGTTGTCGTTATAGTTTAACAAGGTGCAGATCACGCAAGGGCAAGGTGGTTATATTACAACATTAAGCATATAACATTTTGTGACTTCGCATCTCTTTTGGTGTATTTGTTCCTTTTGTAAATTATTAGTGTATTAACACTGCTTCTTCTTAGAGGTTCTTGTTCATCTTTGCCCTTTCCTTCTGAAAACATTCATTACAGAAGGTGCATTTTTATGCAGTTTAATCCCATCAGAATGAATCTGAGTGCATGCCCGGAGCAGACCTTTTGTTTATAAATGATGATTTTAATGCTGGACTCTAGCAATTTATTGCAATATGTATCTGCTTGTTGTTATCAGTTTTTAGGAATTGAGCATTTTTAATAGAGCATCAAAGAATGAAAATAACACATTTTTGATTCACTGAAATTCTCCATAAATAGAAATATTTTGGACAAAAAAATGGCAGTTTATAAAAATTCTTTATGATTTGACATTTTTTCCTTAGCCTTTCCAGACTTTTCTCCATTTTTGGTCAACCGTTGGTGTTTACTGTTTGAAATTATTGTGATGTTTTGTATGTGGTAGAACTAATTTTTCCCCTCTTACTTCAGTCCTGTGGTAGTTTCTGGTGCAAATGGTTCATTGTTCAGTGTCGTGCCTGCAGTCTTCATAAGCAGATACTAGACTGAGATTGTAGAACTGAAAGTGTTCCCATGACTTTTTGTGAATTTTGGTTTTGCTTAAATTTGCTCTGTTTATTATAGCCATCAAAATTATGAATTTGTCTGTCATGACAGTTTAAGTTAACAGTTAAATGAAATGGGACGATAGAAGGATTGAGCCTCTAACGTATATATAGTGAGCTCTCTGTCATTTTTTTCAACGTGTACATGAATTAATCACACGGTCGAGTTGTAATTCTTGATGCTCGTTAAGAAGATTGCCCATCACTGTTGAGTCCTTGATAAAGAATATGTCTGCTGCTTTTGGGAGAAGCGAGGCTGTGGTACAGGATGTGGTTTGTGGTTATGGTGAGGATGTGAATATGATGATTTTGATCCACGTGGCACTCCTGTTCTAAGGGACATCAAAAGCGGTGATATGGTTCAAAGCTTAACAGTCCATAGCTAAAAGACTAATATATGGCTGGATATGAAGTGTGGAATAATTACTAAGTGAACGGTGCAGTGATTGATTGCACCCTGATTTGCTCTGGTTTTGATGGAGGACATGGCACTGGGGGGGGAATAGTTGCATCTAAAGTTTTTTAGTCATGCTAACAGCCTTATTTGCCATTCCATACTGTCTCTCAAATCATATTATGATCATTTATACTGCCTGCCATATTTCACTGTCCTAATATTACATGCTCCTACTCTGCTACATGCTACATGCTACATTGTTCACTGCTGTGCAGTTGCACTCGGCACTTTAAACAGTCACATTGCACCTGTTATCTGTCTTCAGAGTTAAATATGTATACTCAGGTGTAAAACTTTATTCATATATACGTTAGATACACCTGTACCCGGCACTTGGGTCTTTAATTTAATTATACTCCTTGCCTTCTGCACATAGGTAGCTCTATTGTATATAAGAAACAGGTATTCATTTTCATCTTTATTCCCTTATCTCCTTTTCAAGTTTGTATTGTAACTATATTTTATTTTAATTTTGCCTAAATTGCACAGTCAGGAGCGGATCAGGATACATTTCACTGCATGTTATATCTGATCATTTGCATGTGACAAATAAAGAATCTTGAATCTTGCTAAGTCTATAAATATCATTGAAACCTTCTTTTGTTAATTCTCAATGCTACAACAGACCTCTGTTTATTATCTGATCAAAATTAGCCCTTGGAGTTCAAGAAATGGTTGGAGATTATTTTTCAGCTTTTCTTACAATTAACATTTTCAATGCAAATGCACCTCCCAGTTATTTTTCAACGATTGTTTTTCTCCAAAAGAAGCTTTTCAACTTTTTTGGGTAAGTCTTCTAGATCACAATATATTGAAGAAAACACCCTCAAATTCCCCCAATATCATGCAGCTCTGCTATGACTTCTGATGGTACTAATTCCATAAACTCATTTCTACCAGTGGAAGATAGAAAGGTATACGGAAGCGAACGTGCCATGTGTAGAACAGATGCGTCTCTCTGGGCTGCCCTTGTACATCTCTATTTCTTATGGCCTTGCAATTTGAGAGCTCTTTGTGTTTTCCTCTTGTTTCATTCGATTACTAAATGTTAGTGCACAGTCCTCTTTGGGCCCCAACACAAAACGGTATTGTCGTTGTCATTTACGCTCATGATTTAAGCCTCTGAAAGCTGCGGAATGCGAGTCGGACTGGCCACGTCGAAACAAAAGCTGGTTTGTAATATTTGGCGTGGGTTAGAATTGATGCAGTGAAGTACAGTCGCGCTCGTTGCAGCCTGCTGGAAGATGATGGCCGCAGATCCCAGCAGGAATACAAAAGTACACACTCTCCGAAACAATGTTCCTCAGTGTCTGCTTCTCAGTCACCTTTATTCCGATCATTATTGGTTTTACCAACCGCCCCCACCATGGAATATGACCGTGTTTTGTCTTTTTTTCTGGTCTAATGCATTTATATTTACACCATTTACCTTCATTCCATTTAGCAGACTGCTCATATTCAGAGCAGAGGGAAAATTGGGGTCAAGGGTCTTGCTGAGGACTTCGAATGGCGTTGTTTTGGCCGTTGACTGATTGGTGTGGAGTAGCGTATCCTGTCACCATGCCACCACCCTTATATGACTCCAGGGATATAGATAATTTTTCTATACATTTTGGTCCAATTGAGACAGTTAATTATTACGTGATTGCATCAGTTATTACATCCACTTTTGGCCACGCTACTCTTTTGCGCTAGAAATGTCGTCCCAACTCTAAAACGTGCAAGCCATAGCGGTGTATGTTGCTATAATTCACGTTGTCGATACGTGCACTCGTTCGCGAGTTATGTCAATTGTTCCACCTGTTAAAATGCGTATTTATTTCGTTGTCCAGCCATGTTTGGCGCCGCTACGCCTCCTACGGTTTTTGCTCTAGAAACGCTGTTTGAACTCTAAAACGTGCATGCTATAGCGCTGTAGTGTACGTTCATACACGTTTTTGCTATGTGCACTCGTTCGCGAGCCCATTTGTCCTTTTTTCTTATTTCTTATTTGTGAGAAACCCATTTGTGTTCAGTGAAAAATATTACTGAGTGCCTTATGAATGGTCCTGTTTGCATCATATTCGTTATGTGATTGCATCAGTAAGTAGGCACGGCAGTTCAGTAATTATATTAACTCTAACTCTAACCCTAACCCTAATCCTCTTGCTGTGAACAAAGCAGTCACATTTGCATTTTCTTTTAAAAATGCCTCTAGTTACTTATAAAATTATAAGTACGCAACACTTTATGCTCTACATCTTTTTGAGGCCTTTTATGAGTCTTTCTCTTTGTAATTCTGACGAATCTATTATGAAGTTTGAAATTTACATTCAGTCTCTGGCATTGATGTTGGTCAAGAGTCTAGTCTCACTGAGTAAGCACCTATCGTAGCTTCTCTATAAAGTGTAAAAGAGCACAAGTCTAATTGCTCTGTGGAGTTCTGCCTTGCCTTCAGCATCTGACTGTCACAGGGAAGTGTGTTGCCCTTGTATTTGAACGACTCATTCTTTGAAACGTCATTATGATATAATCATTATGCTGCAGAAATTCTTCCTCAAGTGCAGGGAACGGTGTAGGAACGGAAAAATAAAGTGTTCTTTTTTACAAGCAGCGGAAAGGTAGACGTGTGGAGCTAGTTAGCTTAGTAAAATCACGGTTCTTTCTCTATCGATTCAAAATCGATTCGTTTTTTTTAACTAACGTAAATCCAATAGATGCTGCAATGTTGAAATCTGCCAAGATAGACCTCCTTTGCGTGAGCACGAAGGAAATACAGTCAGTATGTTTACATATGCATTACATTTAGTAAACTACATTTGATTCAGTGTGATTTTTCAATGATCTGCTACAGTTCAATGGGAAAGTAACTGAAAACGGCAATCTGGGAACAAATTCATCTATCTATTGAATCGTGAATCGCTTGTGAATCGATTTTTGAATCGAATTGTGAGCCCACATTGTATTTTATGCTGAGACTTGGATAATAGACCATAATGAAACGAAAGTCCTCTGTCTTCCCACGTTTGCATTTTTCATTGAAGTCCTTTAATCAGTAGTCAGCCTGTTACTTTACTTCTTTGTGACTGAGCAAGAGCCCAGATGAATGAGAAAGTGATGGCTTACTTAGCTGAAAGAAACAACGTTGACCCTGCATTGGCATCAGCAGCTACTTAAAAATTCAGCATTGCAGTTGGATAAGTTTTACACAAGTGTCTCCTGTTCTTTTTTTTTTTTTTGCAGCTTCAGGCACAGAAGGTGCGTCTGGCTCGAACACAAGGCCCGTACTACAGCGGCTCTTTACCAAACGTTAACCAGATCGGCAGGAACGCCCCTGACCTCCAGGTTTGTTCATGCACACGAGGAATAAGAGTTAGGAACAATGTTTTCTAGTGACACTTTTCAGGGGTCTTGTATTAGAATGTGATACGAAGCATTGCACTCACACACACCCCCACACACACAGTATGTATTATATTGACGATATAAATTTATGTAAGTGGTTATAAGTGAAAAAGTGAATGAATGATGTCTAAACACTATGCGTATCATATTTTGAAGAAGTTACAAAAAATGTTCATCAGTGCTGTCAGTACAGCCGCCTATAGAATGAAATATGTAGTTGCTTTAATGTGCAGTGGTTTGGGTGTGAATTTACAAAATGAAGATTTTCAAAACAAAACCGCAGAGGCCACTAACAGGCAGACCATGGTCCGAGTCGGGACCCAGAAGCTGTCAAAGTCAAAGTAAACCTTGTCATCTCCGCTATATACCGTACAGATATACAGAGAGACGGGATGACGTGGCTCCATTTTTAACAGTGCAGTAGGAAATGAGGAACAAAGAACAAATAAGGCACATGGAATAACAATAAATAAATACAAAATATACATTTTAAACTAGACATGGAATATTAAATATTGAATATAACTAGAACTAGAATTAGAAATAGAGGTAGATGTCGCATATGGACCTGGAGCAATAGCCAAAACAGAAGGGTATGATTTTAAACCATGACTGGGCGCTTCTGTTTTAAACGACGCAGCTTTTAGTAGTTTTTTCGGTAGTGCAGCGACTCTACAGTGCAGACAGATGAGAGAGGTAGAGGCAAGGCAAACGTGTGAAAAGACGACTGAGCGAGAGAAAGGGAGAGGAAAAATAAGGAACAAATGGCGCGCTCCAAAAAAAGAAACGTGAACAGCGAAAATACATATATGTTCAGTTTTATGTCACGTGACAACATTGTCAAAGGTTTTGAATTGAATTGACAAACTAAATTGATTTGACAGTCAGGTATTGATTACATGCAATGTTGATACAACTAATAGTCTACTTAAATATATATCACACTAAATAGTTAGACGTTGTGATCTTTACGGACCTTTGCTTCAAGAAATTCTCTCTGACTGAACCTCTTTAGGTTTTAGTTGAACACCCCTGCAATACAGCAATAGTTAAAATAGTTAATATTGATCAGTATTGCACTTGTAACTGAAGTAATGTGCACTACAAGAAACACTATTGGTTTGGGTTTTTGGTTTTGTCGTAACTCTGCACATTAACCTTGTCCTATGTAGTGAGTTAAGTGTTTTGTATTTTCGTTTAAAAATCAGTCGTCGGAAGTGAAGTTGCATCAAATTGTGTTTATTCATATTTAATGTGGGTCAGCGAAACCGCCTGCAACCCGCCTCTCTCCTGTGGGTTGCGTACCAGTATTATAGGTCTGCCCTAAAGAATAGCATCTGGTTACAGAGCAGCTCATTATCTCTCCTTGTGTGAGGACATGCGTTTGTCTAGCGCGATCATTGCTCCCCCGAGGTGAGCTCTACTCCCCGTGTTGCTCTTCCCACAGGGCTCATTCCACTCTAACTTGGACTCCAGTCGCTCGACGCGGCACCACGGCCTGGTGGAGAGAGTCCATCGAGACCGCCGCTTCGTCTCCCCCAGCCGGCCCTACAGGAGACAAGTATCCTTACTTTTAGCTCATTGCTGTGCTTATGAGCATCAATCTAGGAGTGGTGGAGGTTCAGCGGTGCCAAAGGGACGGAAACTCTGTGTCATCTAGAGCAGGAGTGTCCACTTCCGGGTCTGGAGGGACGGTATCCTGGAGGTTTTCTATCATGCTTGAGCTCCAAATATTGACCCCTTGTCCCAGGTAGAAGCTCATTAGAGTTGACTCACCAGGTCCTCCAGGATACCGGAACTGGACACCCATGAATTAGAGGTTCTGATTGTTGTTTTTTAAAATTTTCTTTTTGATTAATTGCCCAGTGTGTGAGCACATGAATGTGTGGGATGCACCATAATATCACAATCATATTGGAATCGGCCGATAATTGCTTTTTTTAAGTCATCGGTATCAGACCGTTGCTAAGATTTGCTCAATATTTTCAGCTGATAATGACCTTTATGTCGGAAAGGTAGAGCTTGTTCCAGGCATGTCCAAAGTCCGAGGTGGGATTTTTATGTGGGCCCGGCGCCTTCTTTCTTAAAATGTATGGCGTTATTTTAAGCCAAAATTCTGAGCATGCAGTGGAGCGTTCACAAACAAAATCTCTTGTCTTTACACGCTCGACTCTGCCTGCACACACAAAAAATGCGTGTTTGCCTCACTTAGCGAATGCGAGCTTACACATGGGCTGTGTCCCGAGCTGCATACTGCCGCACTTAATCGTACGGTAGGTAAGGAGCTCTTATCATACTTTGGTATTAGGTAGTGTGCATCTCAGGAAATAGAAAGGGTTGTAGCTTAACGACTCTCTACACCCTAGATAGTGCACGTGGAGTGCCACACAAGTCATCCCACTGTTTAGGTTTGTTGGCTGGTGTTATTTTTTTGTGGAACGCAGTTTAGCGCCCTTGACCTTTGACCTCAGATGGACAGCTCCCACTGCAGCTCGGCGTACCTGTCTCCGCCCCCCGACCCCAGCTGGAGAAGGTAAAGAAAACTAACGAGTTCTAACCGCGGTCTCAGCCTGGACCTGTCCGTGATGCATGTGTTATTAACTCTGCTGTCAGTCTCGTGCAGTGTAAATGACCAGTATGTTGTGTAGGCAGATTTTTCATTTGTTTTTTGGCTTGCGGCTCACTAACACCAGCACTGACAGGACTAACCCGGCGGCTGCTGCGTTATTCAACTCTCTTCCGTTGCTTTCCAGGCTTGGCGGGCATTTTAGCCTTTTGTGTTTCCCTTCTAGACTTTTATTTGTCCTTCTTGGGAGCATCTTCTTTGCTTCTACTTCTGTTGGCAAACTCTTCCACTTCTGGCTCTACTAAACGGACCGGACTCAGTGATCGCTCAGTGAGTGGGATACTGACGCTCCTAAACCAAGTTAGCGCTTAATCGGGTGTTTTGAGCGAATGTGATTCCCCCCACACCCGACCCCCCACTTTGGAGCAGCTGCTGCCTTTTAGCAGTTTGTGTGAAGGTGAACTTTTTTAAATCTCTGAGATGGATTGATCGTCTTGAGGAATCAGCAGTAAACGTTAGAGGCGTTTCCATGGTGTCAGCAGAGCTTTCGCACTCTGGTCAGCTCTATAAATCCTACGCAAACACACCCGCCACCCCGTAAGGCAAGTCGAGAAGAGAGAGAGCGCTGACGTAATCGTGCTGACACGGTGATCCCAGAAGTGCAGAAATATTTGAGACGCTTTTCAAGTAGCTGCTGTGTTTAAATTCTTTTGGAAACTCCCTTATCAGCCCGACCCCGTTCTCTTGGACTTGGCCACATAAAACCTGTTCCGTATGGAGAATAAAGCCCTGTATCATCAGTGTCCCTCTTTCTGAGTCCTTCTTTGGCTGCTTTTCTGTCCTTTCGCAAGCCGGCTCTATTCTCTCATCGTCCCTCCTCCCCGTCCAGCTTCGTCTCTTTCTTTCTCTCTTCGTTCTGTAAATAATGGGCGTTTTTCTGTCAATCACAAAGGAACTGGTCCAGTAATTTCTCCATGGACAAGAACCCCATGTTCCGTCTTCCCACCACAGCACTCAACAGGTGAATTCACCTCCCTTTCACTCCTCTATCTCTAGATCCTTTCTCTTCTGTCTCTCCATCTGTCCATCTGTTGGTTGATCCGCCGTTTCCCTTTGTTCCTATTCTCAGATCTCACTTCCTCTTTCTTCCACTCTCTTTTATTGTTCTTTTTGTTACGTTTTTCATGCTTTCTATTTGTTCTCCTCCTCCTTCTTCTTTTTGGCCCGGACATTTTTTTTTCTTTTTTTTGACTTGGTCTGATGTGGGTTTCTAAGGTCACTCCGAGTATTGCGGTGAGTGCGTGGTCGGCTAGTGTTTGGCCGGCCGTCTGTTTGTTTTTGCCTTTATGTGTGTGGAGGCTGAGAATGAGTACGTTCTGAGGTGAATTTTGAGAGAGATGGATGTAAAGTTGATTTGGTCAGAGTTTCGTTCCAGAGACTCATCGTTGGGGAAGGATTTTGTCGCGGTGATTTTGCTGGTGACGCTCAGTTTAAGGAGATGTCATTTTTGAGTGGTATATTTATTGTTGTTTTGATCTGTTTATTTGTCCTTCAGCTAAGTGAGCTGTAATATTTAAGTCCTTCTCCCTTTCTTCAAGAATTGTGTGTGTGACTTGAATGCTTGTTTTCTCTCTGTGTCTCTTTCTCTGTGTCCGCTCCCCTTTCTCTCCCCCACTCTCCCCTCACTTACCTCTCTATCTCTCCTTCCCTCCGTCTGTCTCGCCCTGGCTCTGTTGCACTCTGTCTTTCTTCCATCTCTCTCTCTCTCTCTCTCTCTCTCTCTCTCTCTCTATCTCTCTCTCTGTCCATCATCCCTCTCTTTCTCTCTCCCTCTGTCTTACACTCACCCGCTCCCTCTTGTTCCCGCTTTCCCTAACCCATCATCTCCCTTTATCCCTCCCGTCCCTCATCACCCTCTATCCATCCCATCCTTCATCCTGCTTTTCATCTCCCTCTATTCCTCCCTCCCTCCCTGTCCCCTATTCCTCCCTCCCTCCCTGTCCCCTATTCCTCCCTCCCTGTCCCCTATTCCTCCCTCCCTCCCTCCCTCCTTCCCTCCCTGTCCCCTACTCCTCCCTCACTGTCCACTGTTCCTCCCTTGTTCCTCCCTCCCTCCCTGTCCCTTGTTCCTCCCTCCCTGTCCCCTGTTCCTCCCTCCCTCCCTCCTTGTCCCCTATTCCTCCCTCCCTCCTTCCCTCCCTGTCCCCTGTTCCTCCATCCCTTCCTCTATCTCCCCTATCCCTCACTCTCTCTTTCCCTTTCTCCTTCTTTATCTCTCTGCAGAACAAACTCGGACTCTGCGCTGCACACCAGTGTGATGAATCCTCCCACAGGAGACGCGTTCGGCGCGGGTCACGGTCTCAACCCCCCGGGGCGGCGCAGTGGTGGGTATCGCACTCTCCACGTGGAGAACACACACTATTATTACAACCCAGGAGGGACTAGCGCTCTTCACTCTGTGTCTAGTTTGTTCATTTCTCTCCCCCGCCTTTCTCTTCATGGTGCTGTAGGTTTAATTGAGGGCGAGGGACGGAGAAGTAAGTCACTCAACACCTTTTCACATCATCAGCCATAAATGCATTTCAGTAATAATTTATGTTGAAAGGACGGTAATGAAGTGACTCATGTTGTTTCTCCCGTTGCTTGATCTGTGTAGTGTTTCCATACCCAGTCCCTCCCATAGAAGAGAATGTGTTAGATGAAGGCAAGCTTCTTAAGCCTTGGGACACTAAGAAGGTATTTTGGACTTCACTGCCTCTCACTGTGGAATATCACTTGTTTTTTTGTGGTTATGAATATTTTTGTTCTTTACCTCCAGTTACCTATGCTATCTTCCCGGCCGAAGTCTTGCGAAGTCCCAGGAATCACGTAAGTCAAGAGAACAGCTCCTTTTCTCTTTGGTAACGAGTGTGAAAAAGCAAATGTTTGAAAGTAGCTCTCTGTAGGGTTCTGAAAACCAAACGGGAAAAAACATGATACGAACATTGCGGTCCAGTACCGCGAACACAGAACACTTTACCGCTGCCAAAAATATCAAGTCTTCCCTTATTTCACAATTTTCACTATTAAAGTGATGCCGATATCCGATTTTTCATGCTTATGTCTGCCAGTGCTGATAAATGAGGATGGCAGTTCAGCGTGCAAAGACAAGATATTTTGCTCAGCAAAGTTTCACTGCGCGCTCAGAATTTTGGCACAAAAATAACACCATACTTCTGACATTTCCAATATAGCACCAAGTCAAGCAAGCGTGAAGGCAGAGTGCAGCGAGGGCGGAACATTTCCAGCATAGTGCACAACATTTTAAGAAAATTCTTAAAAACTTCCTGCCCTATGTGGCGTATCAAGTCAAATAGGGAGCATGTGACTCTTCGTGTGCACTACCTAGTGCATAGAGAGTTGTAGTGCTACAGCTCCGGCTATTTCATAAGATACTACTGCATAGAAAAATATGACACAAGCACCTTACCTACACAGCCCATGTGCGAGCTCACATTTGCTAAGTGAGGCAAACATACAATTTTAAAAAATTCACGCGTGTAGGCCGAGTTGTATAATAGAATTGAATCTGCGTATTATATGTCACCTTTATATTATTGTATAATATCACCTGTTTTTTTGTTGATTAGTGGTGTGTTTTCCAAACTTGTTTGTTATTCAACCTTTTTCAAAAAAAGGAAATTGAGGTATGAACTGAACTATGGTAACAGTTGCACCCCTAGTTCAGTTTGAGTGGCACATCTCAAACAACCTCCACCCACCTAATTTTAGACACCGCACGGCGTACCATGCAACCATCGTTCACACGTGGTTTCTGTCTCTCTCCCTCTCTCTCATAATAGTATTTTCCCCTCACCGGACCAGCAGTCCAGCGCCCCTCACGTCCCCTCTGCCCTGAACACGGGAGGTTCTCTGCCCGACCTGTCCAGCCTGCACTTCCCCTCGCCGCTACCCACCCCACTCGACCCCGATGAGCCCGGCTACCCATCCCTCAGCGGGGGCAACAGCACAGGCAACCTGGCCTCCACTCTCACCCAACTCGGCATCAACGCCACCAACGCTTTCCATTCTCCAAGTGAGTGTCTTACACTCTCTGTGTTCGTTTTGTAAATAAGGCGGGCGATGTGAGCTGGGGATGCGCCATGTATCGAATATTCTCGATATATCTCGATTTGTTCCACGTGTGATGTAGTAAATGACTATATCGTGAGCATCAAGTACGAATCCTCACGTTAATGTTCGCTTCTCTGCCCTCTCAAAGCAGACAGCTCACTCTCCTAGCGCATGCACGTTTTGTAGCGGAAGCGAGCGTGCAGAGAGAGAAGTGAATATCCACTGGATTTCAGGGACATTAATTGGAGACGCAAGTGGACAACTTGGTTCCGAAGGAAAACAGCACTGGTTCTGTTATTCCGTGCACAAAAACAGTAGCAACTGTGTAAAAACAGATAAATGACACGCAGTGTGTGTGAGCACTCTGACGTGGAACGAAAGCCCTTACAAAAATAGTACAGTTCAGTCTAGAGGTCGGAATCAACAACCGGTTCCGACTCGTTTTGCGTCGCGGTACATTACATAACACTCTCTGCGACTTGACCTTCAGCCACGAGAATTCATGAGGCATAAATGATATTTTTTGTGATGTAAACACACGTGCTGAGTTTGTGCACACAACTCTCATAGGGAAGTCCAACATTCACTAAAACCTTCCGGTTCAGTTAAAATTTTCCCATTTATTACAGACAAAACTTATATTTTAGTTGATAAATAACCAAAAAAACTGTGTTCTACTCACAGTACAGACATTTACTTGATATGTATTTATTCATATGGAACGCCCTCATGGCAAAAATGTACTTCTCGCCCAGAAATGAGTCAAAAATGAGTTATAGGCCAAAAATTGCCAAAACTTCAGCATGTCTTTATTTTCCGTTAATCAGAAAATATTTTTTTTCTATTCTATAATGTTAGAGAGTAACAATAAATATAGAACAACACATTATTTATCAAGTTATTTCATTCCATATCCAAAAGGATTCCAAATGGGTAAAGATGTGTTTTCACCTGCACTAACCTTATTTTTCTTCATAGTACTAACTCATGTGCAGACATCATTTTGGAATAAATAAAATGGTTGCTTTTTGGTGCGGAAGACATTTTTTACACTACTCAAGAATTGATAAGAGAATTGATAAGGAATTGAATTGATAGGTAGAACTGACAATGGCATTGATATTGATAAAATCTGATCAAGTCCCACCCCTAGTTCAGTCAGATTTTCCCTTTTCTTACAGACAACCCTGATAAATAACAGCCTCCGCCAAAACATGTAGCATTTATAAAGGGATTTAGAGGAAATTTCAGAATATTGAGATATTTATTTTGTATTGTTATATTGTTTTTAGCCCAGCCCTAATCTGAGCACCAATCAGTATCGTGATTAGTTGGATGTTTTACAGGGGCTGCAAAATTAATCACAGGATGTACAACGTCCAGTAAGACGAAACCCTTTTGCTGCTTGATACAGAGTGAAAAAAGAACCGTTGTATGTTCCCATTTTCCATGGCCATGAGTTTGTCTGATCTAACAGAGTTTACTCAGATGTAAGAGCTTGGATAAAGGTGAAGAAAAATGGTTCATGGTATGAAGACGTTTTTAGAGTAAAATGCCATTTTTTAGCTTTTATTACTGTTTTTATTTACTAAGTAGATACACTTTGCTGCAAAATCACTCCGATCATTCTAGAATTATGTTCTGTCTGCAGTTATTTTTTACAGTTCATTTGTTCAAATCATTTGATGTTTTTTCCTGTTTCTTATTTTGTAATCTGTATCAGAGCAAAACATATTGGTGTATAATGAATTCATCAGTTCATCATGAATTTTTCCCCAAGGTGCGCAGGTCACCGAAAATCAATCCAAATCAATATTCACAATCTCTAATTGATGAGATAGTTTATTTGACCGTTTTTTGATTGTTTATAAAATTGAGTGAATACTAAAGCAACGTGTTACCGTGCGTGTTTTCATGTGACTCTACCCCATCCGCTCTGCCACTACATCTGTGTGTGTTTACTTCCGTTATATTTGATTACTTGCCCCTCTCTAGTTGTGAGGCATTAGCTGAGCTGAGCTGAGCTGAGGTTTCGGTTCGAAGTATAGTAGTGACAGCTGCTTGCCTGAACTGCGTGTTTGTCGCCGAGAGGGAGAGAGAGAGAGAGAATGAAAGGGAGCGGGGGGCGGAGGGTTAGTGTGCATGTAATCGGAAGTAGCAGAAGTCTTATCTCCAGAAGATGATTTTTGCTCACCACACAGGATGCAGCCTCCTCACTGCACGCTCTCGCCTTCTCGTCTCTCTACAAAGCGGTTTGGCTCTACAAATAAGTCAACACGCAGCGGAGATTCCCTTCCACACTTACCATTAAGCACAAGGGGCTTTTTCTGCTGATCTTTAGAGCTTTATTATGACTGGTTTTCCCTCCTCTTTTAGCTTGATTAGATGTTGACTTATAAGAATATTTACATTTTTATTTTCAGCCAACGCTCTTTTCCAGAGCAACTAGGGTTAGGGTTTTTTCTCCCTCCTAGTTTCACGTAGCGTTTATCTTGAGCAACTTGGGGTTAAGGGTCTCGCTCAGGGACCTAGTGATGGTAGTGCTGGAGGTAGGATTTGACCCCACGACCTCTTGGTCTTGAGGATAATATCCTGACCACTAGACCACCTCCACCACCAACAAATATAAGTGGGATATGTGACGATAAATATTAGTGGAACACGCCCCTCACACGCTTAAATACTGTACGGCGTTTCATTTGAGGAGATTTTACAGTGAATTTTGAACATCAGCCTTTTAACAGCATCTTTTTCTTTCCCTCTCTCTCACTCCATCTTCCCGCTTGGCCCTTTCTCTCCGCTTTCTTCCTTCTCTCTTTTCTTCTCTCTCTGTCCCTCTCTCTTCCTCCCTTTCCCCTTCTCTCTCCCTGTTCATCGTTCTTTCTTACACTTTTCTTTTTACCTCTCTTTCCCTTTAACTCACTCTTTCTTTCCCTCTCCCATCTCTCTCCCCGGTTTTTTTCTCTCCCTCCCTCACTCTCTGCTCCCTTTCCCTTCCCCCTTCTCTCTCTTACACTCTTCTTTTTCCCTCTCTCACCCTCTCCCTGTCTCTTTCTCTCTCTTCCTCTTTTTCCCTCATCCCACACTCGCCCATCATTCTCCCTCTCACCCTTTTCCATCTCTCTCTCTCTCTCTCTCTCTCTCTCTTCCTGCCTTTCCCCCCCTTCTCTCCCTCTCTCTCTTATATTCTTCATTTTCTCTCTCTCTCTCTCTCCCTGTTTTTCTCTCTCTCTATCTTTCCCTCACGTTTTCTCCCTTTCTTTTTTCCATTCTCTTTCCCCTTCCCTATCTCCCCCTCTCTCCATCTCCCCTTCTCTTTTCTACCTTTCTCTCCCTCTCTCTCTCTCTCTCTCTCTCTCTCTCTCTCTCGCCCCCGCCCTGCAGGTCTCCTGGCCTCTCTTCAGGGCACCCTCAGCAACCCCTCGCTGCAGTCGTCCCTCAGCAACCCCAACATCCAGTCGTCCCTCAACAGCCACTCGTTCCCCAACTCCCTGAGCTCTCCTTCGCTGCAGTCGTCCCTCAGCAACCCGTCCCTGCAGTCGTCCCTCAGCTCGTCCCCGTCCCTGCAGTCATCCCTCAGCACCCAGTCCCTGCAGTCCTCGCTGAGCAGCTCCTCACTGAGCGGCCAGCAGGCGAGCGCCGGGCCCAGCTCGGGGCCCCCCTCCTGTCTGAGCTCCTACCCTGGCCTCTTACCCGGCCAGATCGGCTCATCGCCAAGGAGACGGACCCAGCTCTCGCCCCTTAACCTGCCCCTGGGACCCGAGTCCCGGCGGCACCACGCCAAGCAGTTCTCACCCACCATCTCCCCCACGCTGACGGCCATCACCCAGGTAACCAAAGGGTACAACGCGGAACTACTAACCTGCATTTTTCAGTTGCTCATCCGAAGCCAAGCTGCTTCTAAAATGCCTTGGTTTTAAACATAACTAACGATAGCGATGTGACGTGACAAAATGATCTAAGACAGTATTTAATAGATGCACGATATGGGAATTGTTGGCTGATGCCGATATCCAAAAGTTTGATCCGTATATCTGCCGAAACTTAACTGATGCTGATAAACGAGGAAGGCAGAGTTCAGCGTGTAAGGATATTTCTCTCGCCTAAGTTCCACTGCTCGCTCAGAATTTTGGCACAAAAATAACGCCATGGTTCTGACATTTTTAAGTCAGGCGAGCGCGAAAGCAGAATGGAGCGAGGGCGGAGCATTACTAGCGTAGTGCACAACATTTTAAGGAAAAAAAAGCCCACTTCCTGCCCTATGTGGTGTACCAAGTCAAATAGGGCACGTATGACTCTCCGTGTGCACTACCTAGTGCGTAGAGAGCCGTTAAGCTACCTAACCTAAATACCTAAGCTAACCCTAACTCCAGCTGTTTCTTGAGATGCATACTAGCACATGGTCCGATGTCAATGACAAAAGCAATTATCGTCCGATTCTGATGTTATCGAGCATCCCTATTAAAAAATAACTTTACAGTTCTATTATTCAGTAATTATGAATATGTTTGTTACGTGGTTATAAATGAACTCCATCTTGCCCTTCATGAAATCTCCAGGGCGTTCCGCTGGACACCAGCAAGCTGATGATGGACCAACGCTTGCCACCCTACCCTTACGCTCAGTCCCAGCAGCCTCAGGGCTCAGACGCGCAGAAAGGCTCCTCATCGCCGCAGTCGGGCCAACCGCCGTCCCAGCACCAGCAAATGCAGCAGCAGCAGCAGCAGCAGCCCGGCCAGCACCCTCACTCCTATCGGCCGCAGACCCAGCCGCTGACGCAGGCCATGCAGCTACACATGCAGAATATGCAGAACCTGCGCAAGACGCAGAACTTTCAGATGCAGCAGCAGCAGCACCACCACCACCACCACCACCACCACCAGCGACAGGGCCTGCAGCCACAGCCGCAGCCGAACCAGAGCAGCGGCATTGTAGACCACACACAGACCGTGCAGGAGCCCGAGACGCAGGCGCAGACCCAAATCCAGACGCAGGCACAAACCTGCGGACACCTGGGAGATCAGCTGATCCAGCAGGAGCAGCAGAACCAGAGTCTCCCCCAGCTCCAGCCCATCAGCCAGGCTCTAGTCGGTGATCTGGGGCTTTACAATGTGAGTAAACTTGTATGGGCTGTGGTCTAGGTTCTAAAGGTGTTTGAGTCCCTAGACCATGTTTCTATATCAGACTAAACTTTGTTGTTGTGTGTCCTTCCTCATCTCTGGTTTCCACTTGTTGGCCAATTCTTAGCAAGAATTACACCACATTGACTGTTTCCATGTCTTGAGCTGGTAGAACAACATTAACGAGCAGGTTGTGATGCGTTCGTAGGGCGGTAGAAGTCCTGAAACTGCACTAGAGTTGGTTTGGTCCAGTCTGAAATGCAAACGTGTCTCTCTTACATTTACATTTACAGTATTTAGCAGACTTATCCAGAGCGACTTACAACAGTGCTTTGTAGTCCACAACTGTTCTTAGATCTGTAAGCTATGTCAACAACTGTAGTTAAGCCAAATTACCGCGGACTCGGTTTTATACTGTAACGAAAAATGGGTTAGAGAAAACAAAAGTTCATAGACAGACACACGTTAGTGGGCGTTTTTTTTTTTGGGGGGGATGGGTAAGACAACATAAAAGGTTAATTAGTCCCCTAGATACTGTTTGAAGAGGCGTGTCTTCAGACGCCGTTTGAAGACAGCAAGGGACTCGACCGTTCTAACGGCAAGCGGAAGTTGGTTCCACCACTGAGGAGCCAGCACTCCAAAGAGTTTCGATGCATGTTTTCCTCTTCTTTCCTCTTCTCTCTTGGTGACTTGAATATCTCTACACGGATGCAAATGCCCCACTAGCATGCAAAGCAGTCTGGTTCCTCTTTGGGCACTGATTGTGTGCACGAGACGAAAGCCTGGCGTAATTACAGTTGAGAAAGAGATTTGTTTTTCCGGATTTCGGTGTGAAACACTAGCGTGGTCGGGCCTGAAAGAAGACCACTTTGATGTTGCCACATGGTTTTTATTTCTCCTGATGGTGTAGCCCAGGGGTGGTCAGCTCCACATTTGTCTCAGTTAATTGCCAGGTTTAGAAGGTGGGGGAAAGTAGGAATCTCCAAACTGTTTTGCACGCCGACTAAACTTGCGACACTTATGCTGCTACGTTTAACTTCCAAGCGATATTTGCGTATCGCTATCATCATCGTCATTCATTCATTCATTAATTCATTATCCGAACCGCTTAATCCCAACCAGGGTCGCAGCGGGGACCGGAGCCTATCCCGGGAACTATGGGCACAAGGTGGGGACCAACCCTGGGGAGGCGCCAACACACCGCAGGGCACACACATTCACACTGTACGGGGCCAATGTAGATTTGCCAGTCGACCTATATTGCATGTGTTTGGACTGTGGGAGGAATCCGGAGCACCCGGAAGAAACCCACGCAAACACTGGGAGAGCATGCAAACTTCACACAGAAAGGGCCGGGTATTGAACCGAGGACCTTCTCACCACTGCGCCACCGTGCCGCCCTATCATCGTCATAAAATCGAAAAATCCTAAATCGCACCATCGTGAATCGGAACATACGCTTCGGCCCTGACCCTGCTACACGTCTCTAGTTTATTTAGTTTGTGTTTTGTAATTAAACTTGACTGATTCACCTCGCGGCTGAGTCCTCATCTCGTCACAACAAGCGCTGCTCGTTACATGGAGGCATCACATACTGTATTTTATGTAACAAATGATGCATTTTTCTATGTATTTATCCTATTGATTACTCTAGCATTATAAAATGGAAAAAAGAGTTTCTGATCAATTTAGTGCTGGGCGATAAAATGATCTCGATATTTTATCGAGAAAAATGTGATGACGATAACGATGATAAACTGAGCTATAAAATTCTATCATACTTGTTTGTCCACTATGCGACAGCGTGTTGAGATAGACTGTATCTTTGGCCAATCACGTAGCTTGGCATAACGCCAGCACAACAGCCAGTCGCACCCAGTTGATGCAAATTTGCCCATAACACACGAAAAAGCTGCGTGGTAAACATTAGTGGTCGCGTGCCGAGATATACTTAACGTTCAGAGCGCTTATGCACGCGCATCATGGCTGGCATTGCAAGCGTTCTCAGCGTTCTCTCGCCGCATCCGCTGAGCATGTCGTCATAAATTTATGAGAGTTGCAGTACCAGCAGAAATTGGGGCGGCTGTATATTAAAGTTTTGCCACGTGACGTCAGCATCGTTGTGTACTATCAACACGGCTGAACGTTTTTTTTTTTGCACCTTTGTAACATCTGAATGCAAATTTTTTTTTATCTTCCTCTTTTCACAGCGAAATGTTTTCTCTCACTGCCGCTTTCTACTTCTTCCTCTTCTTCTGTCACTTAACGGCAGACTGGACGCTTTCATGGTGTACACTGCCACCTGTTGGAGGATTAACAAAAAGTATGCGCTCAAGCGCACCCGTCACGTAGCGTTAAGTATGTCGCGGCCCTTA